>JAVSCE010020623.1:0-18373 GCA_032199065.1 Smutsia gigantea
GAAGCTGGTGTGACAGTTTACATGAGAGATGAAAAGACCTGAGCTTGGGCAATGGAAGTAGAGATAATCTATTGGGGGAGAAAGACAGGACAACACCTCGACAAGCACGGGACAGAGGGGTGTGCAGCCTACTGTGGAGCTTAGACGAGCGGCAGCCATTCATGACCAGGAGAGTTTTAATAATGACAGCATAAAAGTCAAGAAACTTCCAGCTGGAAGGAACGTTAAAAATTATTTGGTTCAAGCTGTTCACTTTATAGATGAGAAGACTAAGGCCCAGAGAGAGAAAGGACTCATATGAGGCCACTCAGTGTGTAAGCAGAAGAGCTGTGATTAGAAGAGTCACTCTGGTAGTAATGCTAGGGTTGAAAGCAGCGTTCCTTAAATGTGCTACTTTACGCCTTGAAATTCTATGGTGGTTGCAAGGATCACTATCTTTACAGATGAGAAATCTTGGGCTCAAGGAGGCCGGGTGACTTTTTGGGGAGGAGGCAATGAAGAGGGGGTGTCACTAAAATATAGGGTCTCGTGGTTCTGCTCTGTGTGGTTCAGCCCCTTGGAAATCAAATCTGCTAGATTGAGAGCTTGGGAGTGGACCCAGGTTTCCTTTCTCCAGCCAGGCTCAACCTTCTTTCTGCTGGTTTCTGCCTTAGAGGTCCTTATTTAATGTAACTGAGGCAGCTCAGAGGCAGTTTCTGGCCTGACAGCCAGGCCTGTCATTCCCCTGTTGCTGTTTTTGTTTTTATGGAAGAAGATGGGCTTGCGCTGTCATCATTGTGTCCACATTGCCTTAGGCGGAGCGTCTCCAGCATGGATGCCCTTGTTTTGACACCCTATGGTATGATACGTCAAGAGTGAGCTTCGGAGGTAGACAGACCTAAGTTTGAATCTAGGCTCTGCCGAACTCACTGGATGATGTCAGCTACATCATTTTACCTTCTCCGAGCTTTGGTTTCCTCATCTGTAAAATGGGATAACAATGTCCATCACTCAGGATTAACCAAGATCATTTGAATTACACTCCCTGGTACCTGTAGGTGCTCAATAAAGAGTCATTTCTGGCAGGAAGAAAACCAGTGGCATAATCCATAATCATACCAAGGCATGTGCTTTTATATTTGATTTCATAATCATGATATTACTTGGGTAGTTTTTACAGCAGATAACTTATCCAAATATCTGACTTGCACACCATTAAAATAGGACACCTTAAAGTTTAAAAAACAAAACATAACGAAACAAAATCAGTCATTTCCTGCTTCATGACGTCTCCTGTGGACAATAACTTGGAGAATTCAGGGCCCAGCAAATATTTGCTTCCTCTGAAAACTGGCATCTTTCCTCCTTCCTAATTTTGAGGCTGTCATGGCTCATTGTATTTTGCTTTCTGCCTCAGCTACCAGTCAATTTGAAGTACAGCTCTAGCATCTTTGTTGATCTCTTTTTCTGAGTTCTTGTTTTCTAATTCCATTTTTATTCTTTCCTTATCTGTGTTATTGGAGTAAGCCATCTCAAATCCTTTGTGACTCAGGCAGGTATAAATAACTAATGGGTGTAAATACTTGAATGAATGGAAAGCTAGAGAGGCTGGACTGGCAGTGTTTGAATTTGGGGAGGGCCAGAGGGTGGTGCAGGCTGGGCAGCCTAGAGGCATCTGAATGATGACTGTGCTACTCTGAGGAACTGAGGCATTCTTTGGGGGGCAGTCGGTTTGCCACACTCCTGTCTTGCTCCTGCTCCAAAAAGAAGCACGGATTGGAGAACAGGACCTCCATCAGCTAGAATCATGAACCTTCTCATTTTGTATGTGCCATGTGGGAGACTAAGGTTCAAAGAAAGAGGAGGGACTTGTTTTTGAAAATTAAACTAAAGCAGTACATATACATAATGTTATAAAGGCAAATGGTACACAAGGACATGTACAGTAAAAAGCTGGCATCTCCCTGCCCCTCACTTCCCAGCCCTCAGAAGTGATCACTTTTACCATTTAGGATTTCTGGTGGTAACTTCATATCTCTAAACAACATGTTTCAATGGTCATTTCTTCATTCATCAACATTAAACATTATCTATTGACTTCTTCCTACTACGATAAACGAGAATTTAGCTTATTCACAGCACCTGACTCTCTCTCCCTCCACAAAATTTGACAGTTACATTACCATTTTGGTTTCTCTATTAGTTACCCTTGCAACTTTATTAAATGCTACTTTAAACTGTGATTTCTTAGTCTACTAATTTTCCACACTGTCTCCTGACCATTCAGGAGACATGGTTATTAGTGCCCCATCCTCCTCACCATCTCCTCTCTGCTCTTCTACCTCGTGTTTTCTGTGTTCTGTACTGTTGCATCCAGCGAGGTTGATTATATTTACATTCTATAATTAGGTCTTCAGTGCTTTATCTAGACAAATTGATTTTAAAAGTTGACCACCAATGCACTGTGTTTATGTGATTATGATTATGTCAGTATTATTCATTGCAGAGCCAAATAACATACTATAATTGTACCTCACTTCCCACGGGTCCACCATCACACCTTTGTACTCCCAGTAAAATGTTCCTAACATCAGGATCAAAAGAATTTCCCTTTCTTATGCTATATGGATTGTTCAAAATCATGCCACTTTTCACTTTGTTTCATATTTGGACCAGGGCTTTCTTTCTGCCTTTCTTATTTATTTATATATTACTTACTTACTGTTGTGTTTCCTTGAAACCATGGGATAATCATACATAGCACATCTTCCAGGCACGTTTTACTTGGAGATTTTTTAGGAGAGGGTTTTTAAAAAAAACTTCACAGTGAAATGTAACATGCATACAGAAAAGTGCTCATATTACACGTGAAGAGCTTGGTCAATTTTTACAAGCCACACACACGCATGTAGGCAGTACTCAGCTAGTTCATTCACCCTAGCTGGTACTCAGTGAACCCTTCCGACTTGGTGCACCTTATCCTTTCTTACATAATTTGATAGTTTCCTCCCCTTCATTTTCTGTTTTCTCTTTCTGGAATGTCTGTTAATTGAATATTCAATGTCCTGGATTGATCCTCTAGGCTGCACCTTTTCTCTCATATCTTCTATTTTATAGTTATGAGTAAGTTAATAGAAAGTCTGGCTGAGATGTTTGTATATTCAGGATGGCTTGTCCACTCACTGGCTTTATTTTAGATGAGCCACCAAGGAGCTGGCTGTTATAATGGGGGCTTCCCAAATGCCAGAGTGAAAAGCACTTTATTCTGGGAGCACCAGTGTACCACTCTGTGCCCTAATTCATCTCAGATAGTTTAATTCCTTTAGCCAGGAGCTCTCTGATGTTTTGCCTAGGGAATGCAAGGCAGGTTGTTCTGGATCTGGGAGTTGGGAGAGGACCTGGATCTAGGGGATGATTTCATATACTTACCTTCAGTGTATTGCCCCTGTTTTCAGCCCCTGATTGCTCCTACCCTCCTTCACACCTACCATCTCCAAATCTGGAGTCTCCCCGGACCTCTGCTGGCTCGACTGGCTCCCTCCCCATCTGCAACCCCCTGAGTGGTGTTCCTGGCTCTCCTTCAACTGTGATTGCTCTTTGTTTATTGCTTCCAGAAATTTGTTGAAATCTCTCACCCATTAATATCACCTTCCCCCATCTTCTTTGCTGTTATGGTTTCATACCTTATTTTAGTCCTTCACATTCAGATAGGCAAGATAAACATTTATTCTCTTAAGGTCCAAGCTAAGGCTAACGCTACTTTTAAAAATGGTTGTTTTGCTTTCTCAATCCAGGCTGAGAATGGAAATTATTAATAAACCCCCCCAGATACCCAACCCTTGATGGCTTCATTTTGGCATGTGCTGCCTCTGGCTTGGGCCCTGTCCTGAGCTTTCCTGTGGCAGCCTCTGGAGCATCCCCTTTTCCTCAACCTCTGCCATCTAGACTGTGCAGTCAAGACAGTCCTCAGCTGAGGAACTGGAGACCTGGGTTCTGAGCCCCCACCCCACCCCACGCTGCTGCCTCCCTCTGGACCCTGGACCAGCCCTTCTACCTCTCCATGTGCCCTTGCTGTGACTAAGGAGGGTCTGGCTCTGCTATGAGCTGTGCGTTGGCAGGATTGGGTGGGAGATTGGAGAGCAGCCCAACTTCCTTTGCTTAGGCAGTGGGAGCCGGTGGCCCAGAGCAGGGCCCGAGCACACAGGAGGGGCTTTGAGGCTGAGCTGAGGCTTCCACAGCAGCGAGCTGCTCCCGCTTCCGCCCACTCTCTTTCCCATTACGGCTGAACCTCCATCCCTCTGCCTCTAGCAGAGGGATGCAGGAAGGGAGGGCTGCAGAGCCAGTTCCGTTTTCCTTTTCTTTCTCTCTCTGTCTTTTTGTGTCATATTGCTGAACTGAGCTAGGCTGCAATACCTGTGCCTAACCCCACCTTCCCTTTTTAGTGCACCTCCTTCTGTTCTTGAATGATTATCTCTTCCAGAAGCTCTCCCAGAATGCTCATGGTGTGGGGGCCCTTGGGCTGTACTGTGTGAAGGGGAAATGGGAGCCGGGTGAGGGAGAGAGGCCAAGCTCATGGGCTTGTATGGAAGGCGAAGTGCTGTTAGCTCTGGCATGACAGAAGGAAAACCGCAGCTGTAGCAGCTGAAAACATCGGTTTTGGAGTCAAATTCAGACTTGAATCTCAGCTCCACTACTTATTAGGTGTGTGACTCTAGGTAAATCACATTGCTACTCTGAGCCTCACTGAGAATAATAATAACTATAGCTATTACATAGCTATTATGAAGATAACACAAGTCACAGGCCATTGTAGGTGCTTAATAAATAGTCACTTCATTCTTTTTAGATTATTAGAAGGCAGAATATGCTAAGGACCAAGCAAAGACTGCTTTTAGTGATTACAAGGAGTGTGATGTTAGGGAAGACAGCATTTGATTTCCTCACTTATTGGGCTCAATCCCCCAGGGGTTCCCCAGCAATTATAGGATAAAGTTACACTCTGTTGCCTGGTGTTCCAGGCTCTCTTTTTGTAGTCTTTGCCTGTCTTTCTTCTCTTAAAAATAAAAATGTAAAGTCATACTTGCCTTCTGATTTCCTGAAAAAGAAATTTTAAAAGTGATAGACAAATATTGCCTTTGAAGTATGCAGCAATCTTTATCATGATCATCATCTGCACCCTGCTCATCCCAGTACCTATTCAGTGAGTGGTGGTAATCTAGGACTATAAAAAGAGTAATCACCAGCAGGAAAGATAACCGGCAACCAACACCACCATAGCTTTCATCTGGCATCCCTGCCACCATCTTGGCCTTCGATGTTGTTTGACACATCACAGAAAGTGGTTACACTATCCAAAAAGCTTCCTAACTTGTCCTGTAGTTCATCTGGTTGTTTTATTCTTTCATTAACCTTTATAAGATTTTCTTACATTTCACCATAACCTCATCCACTTGACCTCTATACCTGCTTATCTGTCATTTCTAGGTCTGATTCTTGCCTCAGATGGATCCCTGAGAAAGGAGTTTTCCTCTCCACTTGAATTGCCTTCAAAAGGTTTTTACTTTTACTTCTCGTGTTGTCATGATTTAGGTGGCTTTTGAACACGGGAAGCATCTTCGCCTCTCCCCTAGTGCTTTTCCATTACCTGACCATTATAAGTAGGTCTTCATGCCACTTGTGGTGTAAGAAAGCACTTACATGCTCCTTTGGGTCAGGCCACAGATCCACTTAACTTTCTAGACACACTCTTCCCTTCCTGAGCCTGTATTCAAGTTGTACTGAGCTGTCTAGGGCTCTCTAAGCACAACGGACTTCTTTCTTTGTGCTTCCATGCCTACATTCTGGCTGTTTTCTTGACCAGGAATGCCTTTTTACTCCTAAGTGGTAGATAACTACTCAGCTGTTGAAGAACATCTTTTGTGTTCCTTGCACTGTTCCGGGCACTTGGAAACAGTGAGAAAACAGACAAAACTTCTGCCCTGTGGAGCTGACATTCTAGTGTGTTATGTGTGAGGAGCAAGGGCAGAAAAGAAACAAATAAACAGGAAGAGACAGAATATGTCAAACAGTGGGTGAGTGCTATGGGGAAAACCAAAGGTGGGCAAGAGAAGGGGAGGGCAAAAGGCCCAGTCAGCTCCACCAGTAGCCAACATTTGCACAACAATTATTAAGCAGACTTTTCTCATTTAAGCATTTGCCAATGTTCTTACATATTCTTTACAACCATATCCTTCCAACTACTTTATTGGGTTAATGCTATCCTCTCCACTGTACTGAGCAAACTGAGCCTTAGACATGTAAGTCACATTGTTAGGAGGGGCAGAGGTGGGATTCAAACCTAGGCCTGTCTGACCCAAGGCCTGGGTTCATAAGCACGTGCCATTCTGCCACCAGCATGCCTTGACACAACTCTCTGAAGGTAGAATTCTTAGACCTGTTTATTGTGGGGAAAACTGAGGTTCACAGAGGGGAATGAACTCATACAAGGTTGCACAGCCAATAAATGAATTTGAACCCACATCTGACCAATACTCAATGCTGGGATTTTCTATAAATTGTGAGGCCTAGGGACCCACGGACTTGCCTGCCTCTATATTTGTGGGGCTCAGGCAAGGTACCAGTTAAGGCCCTTGGCCCTCCCTCCTTCTCTTCTCACCTGTGCTTCATATGGAACTTGGAGATATGTATGGACACCCCAGCCCACATCCAAGCCCCGTCAACCTCCCCTTCCCCCTGGCTGCCCATTGTGTGTAGCAGAAGGACTTGGGTAATAGGACCACACAATTCCTGCAAGTAAGCTCAAGAAATATAGGCAGGGAATTCTAGGGTTCCAGGTACGTGGAGTGCAGCCTAGAAGAGTGAAGGCCAAAGAGTCTGATGGACTTATTCCCTTCTCCCCCCAGACCCTTTACCTCATGGGGTGGGTTTGCTAAAGTGTGGGGCCCAGTGGAGGGGCCTCTGTTTCCCAGGATGGCCTATGATACTGTGATGTGTAATAGGCTGGGCCCCCAATCTTCCTCCTTTGGTTTCCCTGGCTAGGTACTGCTTTGCAGTGAAACGGGGTGTTGCATGGGCCTGGGCTTTCCAGACCTCTGGCCAATGAAGAACAGAGCCTTCCACCAAGCACTGCTGGATGTGCACACAGACTTATAGGTCCCCTTCAGTATATTGTTCATAGCACTCGCTGTGAAGACACTTACCTTCATTTCTTAGGAGCTTTTAAAAAAAGTATACACTTAATGCATTCTTCCATTAGAAAATCTAGAAAAGCTTGGGAAAGTAGAGGAGAAAAATATTACTCATAATTACAACACATAGAAGCAGCCAGTCCAAACATATAATGTAGTCCCCTTGTTTTCTGCATTTTTTTCAAAGAGTTGATACAGCATGTACAATTTTTTCTTCCTTTCTTCATTTGAGCATCTCCCCATGTAGTTGCCTACTCTTCATAAGCACCATTTTAAGTGGCAACTGGTATCCCACAATGTACTTAACCATCCTCTGAATGTAGAGCATAAAAGCTGGGCCCATTTTTTCACTAGTTTAAATCCTGCAGCAGTGGGCATCCTTGCACAGTCAGCTTTTAGGTAGCCTACGGCTTTTAGAGAACTGGCCTTGTATAGGAACGTCTTTGTTCAGCCTATTTCCCTTTCTAGATGGTCCCTCTGGCTGGATTTGATTCCTTCTTACAGTTACTCTCTTATTCAGTCATTCCATCACCACATATATACTCTGTACCTCTGTGGACCAGACCCTGAGAACTGGGGATACAGGCATAACTAAGTCACAGCCCCAGACTTCCAGTAGCTCCCAGTCTGAAGGGAAAGTAGGGTATGGAAATGGACACTTTGAGGACAGTTTGATCAGGTCTGTGATGGATCAAGAAAAAGATACAGTGGAAGAACAGACGAGGGGTTCCTCATCCCACCTAGGGACGTTAAGATATAGTTTCTGGAGGAATTCTTGCCTAAAGGAGTCATGGAGGATGAATAGGAGTTGGCTGGAATAAGAAGGGGAATGTCCTGTTAAACATAATGAATTAAATAAACTTATTTATCTCTGCTGCTTCCCCAGATCCCACTGAAATATGAGTAAAGGAATAAAAGGGGTAGAAACACACAAGGTCTGGGATGCTGACCAGAAGTAAACTATTCCACCCAGAGAGTCCAGGAATGCTCAAGATTCAGGGGTGCTGTGAACCACAGAAGGCAGAGTGAGGTGCAGAAGTGAAAGCAGGGAGAATATTGAAAGTCTGTAAACAGACCTTATTGGCCCCTCCCCACCAGCTCCAGCTCTGCAGATGGAGGTTGATTCTTTGGGGAAATTGAAGTTAAGAGGCTCTGGGCCTGGAGACACCAGACATAGGGGAGGATGGGGTGAAACAGAGCTGCAACAAAAAGATCTGCATCCTAAAACAGTAGGACCCCAGCTCCTCCCACCCCCCCACTTCCTGAAGGTCACCAAAGTCAGAAGCACACAGAGAGCAGAGGGTTCTTCTCTAGGGAAACTGAAAGGCCCCAGAAGAAGGCCTTTAAAAGGAGCCTGCCAACAAAAGAGCAGGCTTTCAGCTCAGTAATTCTGTAGTGAAGCCACCACCTGGCAGTTTCTATGCACACACAGAGCCTCCCATCAGCTTGTTAGTATCATGGGAACCGACTGACAGGGATTGCCAGCCAAAGACCCTTAAGATAGGCATATTTCATTTTATGTAAAATAAACCTCAATACAACTGACATTTTAATAAAACCCAAGCCTTAGGTAGCCAGAGATGATCAGATAGCACAAGGCTACTTGAAAACCATCAACCTGCACGAATGACCAAAAAAGCCAGCAAGCAAACAAACAAACATAACAAAGGGACTTGGAAGGAACAGAGGTAATAAAGGCAGAAGAAGGAACCTGGGAAATTAGGGATAGTTGGATCCAAAATAAAGATTTCAGCAGAAGGCCTGGAAAATAAAAGGTGAGGAAATATCCTAGGAAGCAGAATGACAAGATGAAGAGATGGACAACAGGAGAGAAAAGATGAGAAAATTGGAGGATTGGTTGAGGAACTCCAACATCCAACAGTAGGAGTTCCAGAAATAGAGAATGGAGGAAACAGCAGGAAAGAAGTGATCAAAGATGTAATACAAGAACATGTCCCAGAAGTGAAGGAATGAAAATCCCACTGAGTAACCAGCAAAATAAATGATAAGAAGACCCATACCAGGGCATGCCACTGTGAAACTTTAGAATACCAGGAATAAAGAGAAGATCCAAGAAGCTTCCAGAAAGAAAACCAATCATATAAAAAGATCAAGAAAAAGAATGGCACTGGACTTCTCAAGAGCAACAGTGGGAGAGTAGAGACAATGGAGCGGTGTTTCCAAAAGTCTGAGGGAATATAATTTCCAACCTAGATATCTATGCCCAGTTGAACTATCAATTAAGGGTGAGAGCTTATAAAAGATGTTTCATAAAAAAGCTTAATAAAGATGTTTTCAGACATGTGATATATAGAGATTTTACATTGTGCCTTCTTTCTCAGGAAGCACTAGAGAATGTGCTCCAGCAAAAGACAGACAGAAATTCAGAGAAAAAGGCTAAGGAATCTAGGAAACAGAAAATCCAACACAGAAGAGAGGGGAAGGAATCCCAGAGTGTGGGTAAGGGAGAAGATTTTGGGGGCAGCTTGTGCAGGCCTAGAGAGCAAGTAGTCTGGACTGTGGCAGGGACAGATGTCTTCAAAGGAAAAAAAATAATCCAATGGATTACCTGATGTGTCAAAATATATTGAGAAGGGAATTGCACTTCTGACAGAGCTTGGGGAGAATTGATCACAGATATGAAGAAAACTAAGCAAGCAAACAAAATAATAATAATCAACACCAGGGAAAAGAAAAAGAGTCGAACTGGAAAGGAAATGTAATATGATTTATGTATTATTAGTATCAATGCAGTCATAACAACGTAAGCCACCCATATCGATTTAACCAAAACTTTGTGATGTAACTGTAGTGGTAGAATGAGAGGAGAGGCCATGTAACCTGCATGAGAACAGGGGGCTGGCAGTGTAGTGTGTGCCCTCTCCCATAATAGTAGGAATTCAGTACAACCCATAAAACCAAAAAAAAAAAAGAAAAAGAATCAAGAAATGCATGTGTTCTTTGCAAATGAGAAGGTAAATACCCAAAAAAGCAGTTAGAGTTGAAGATGGTTTGTCTCTGAGAGTGGGAGTCTGGGGTAAGGGGGGGGGTGTAGAGTGGGGAATTTGTAGATTTTGTTATAATCCTGGCAGGACTGCGTGACTTGAAAATCTAAATACGTGTATTACTTTGGTAAAAAAATAAAATTTGAAGAGAACACACAAGGAAAACAATGGCAAAAACGGATTAGCAATATGAGCATGTACTTTAGAAATGTAAAAGTGAACTCAGAGAAAACTAACCAAAAGTTGGAAAGGAAGCTGTTGTTTTTGTCAAGATATTTTTATAATTTGACTTCTTAAACTATTCACGTACTCCTTTAATAAAATTAAAAATCATTTAAAAACCATAAAGTGGGGCAAGAGTAGTCCAGTTAGCAAATATCAGACATGCTTAAAAAAAGTGGATGGGAGTGAAGAGTGAGATTTAGAGCTTTGGAGACCTTGGGTTTGGCTGACAGGGAGGTCAGTGGGGAAATTACTGAATGTTTGAAGCAGGAGAACCACCATGTCAACTGGTTTGCGCTTTAGAGGTGGTCCTTTAGCAGCCGGTGTGAGAAGGTAGTTGTCCATTGAAGAGAGTTACAGTTAGACAAAGTGATGTTTGAAAGAGGAGGTGCTGGCCGCCCCAGGGCTGGCGCTCAGCTTTTGGAGAGACCTGCATGATCCCTGGGCAGGGCTACCCCCCTCTTTCTCCTAGGGACACTCGGGAGGAGCCCTGTTCACATTTGCCTTTCAAGTTTCCTTG
This sequence comes from Smutsia gigantea, assembly GCA_032199065.1. Lineage (NCBI taxonomy): Eukaryota > Metazoa > Chordata > Mammalia > Pholidota > Manidae > Smutsia > Smutsia gigantea. Next base: position 10,914 of record JAVSCE010020623.1, read on the forward strand.
AAAACAAACAAACTACTTCCACTGGTGTTCAGTCTCCTTTCTGTTGGACAGCTGCTTTTTGAGACATGTTACTGAAATCCTGGTTTGAGGACCCGTCTGTCTGTCAGATAATTGCATGTCTCATTTCTGATGCATCTTATGTTTACTAGTCTCGCTCTCAGAGGACTACCTTGTTCATCTAATTCCAGGCTCTTGGGGAGAGGCATCTTACAGTCTTCCCAGGTACTGTTTATAAAAGGCTTGGACAATCAAAACCAGAGCCAAGGAACCAGCCAGGAGGTGAGAGAAGAAACCCCAATACGGCAACTCAAGAGCCTACATTCTTTTCAATTATTCTGCCCTGTTGTCCCTATTAATCCCCAAAAGATCAGGAACTTTCAATATTTTGTCATGTATTGTCCCAACTACCAGGTTGCCTCCTGTACCTGGAAGCAGCAACATCAAAATCTTTGGTCATATTACATGCCCGAGTTTGGGGTTCAGAAAATATGGCCATTATACTCAGAGGCTTCAATCAGTTTTTCTTTATCGGGCATCACTCCTGAGGAGGGGAATTGGCATAGCCAAGCCTTTTGAGAACCCTCAGGTCTTAAGTGGCCTTTCTTAGGGCCTGAAGATTTTTGGAACTCAGCTAACATAGTCTTATTGTTTATAGGTGAGGGACCAAGATCCAGAGAGCAGTGACTTGCCCCAAGTCTATGATACCAGTTAGGGAATGAGCCATAGCAGAACCCAGCCTTCTTTCTACTGGTCTGTGCTGCCTCCCAAAGGAATGGCAGCCCAGCTTCATGGAGGAAGACGTGGGACTGACCGTTGGGTAGGTCACTAGTCCCAAAGAGGTGTAGGATAGCATAGCATTAGTGATGATTCTTATCTAAACATAGTTAACAATATTCTAAATGTGTAAGGGTCTGTAAACCCCCGAGGTGGGATGCAGCCCTTTACTGAGGGTCATGTGATGCCATGTACCCTCACACTAGTAAGAATTAGTCTGCAGTGAGGAAGACTGGCTAATCAGTCTGCATCATAGCTTGGAGCTCTTTTGCTCTCCTTAGCTGCCATCTTGAGGATGGTACCATATACAGAAATGCTTTTGGAGCAGAGGTACGTATCTGGTAACCTCGTAGAAGAAAAGGTCTTGGGGAGGAAGGGTCTATCTTGACACAGGGGAATTAGGAGAAGGGAAGTCACCTTATCAGTGCATAAGTGCCCATTCCTGAGCTACTGGTACAGTGAGTGTGGTGGTAAGAGCATGAGCTTTGGGGTTCACGCCAAGCTCCCCTACCTGTGTGATGTGGGGCAAGTCATTTCAACATTTCTCAGTCTCAGTTTCATCATCTTAAAGTTGGATGAGTAATTCTCACTTTACAAGATCAAAGGAAATAATGTACAAAAAGAGCCTGCCACTGTGCCTGGTGCATAGTAGGTGCTCAGTGATTGTTGACATGATGATGGAAATGATTATATATGTTACTTATGCTCGATAGTAGGTTCGGGCAGGGGATCGATCCATGAGCTCCTTAAGGGTTTGTATTCCCCAGGCAGGGCCTGGAATACTGAGGTGAATAAGTGTGTGCTGGGGTTTGAGGGTGGGGTGAGGTGGAGAGGAGACCAGCCTACTTGAAACAGAGGGATAGTGGTAGGGAAAGAGGCTGAGGTGCTTGGCCTCGATTCTGTCGGCAATTGGGGGTCACTGAAGTCAGGACCCTACCAGCGAATAATTGGGCCAGGCCTCAAAAGCAGTCTTGTTGCTGCAGAGTGAGACGGAAATTTTAATAAATGTGAAAAGGTGCTCTGTGGCCCTGGTCCTTTGTCCCTTTGGGGGCTGCTAAGGCTAAAGGTTGGTACAACTGTCGGTGGCTGAGCCATATGCCAGGCACTGTCCTGGGCTAAGCCTCAGAGCCACCTCATAAGGGGAGGGATTCTTGCCGTCCTGCCCCATTTTACAAGTTAAAAAGCTGAGGCTGGGCACAGGGAAGCCTTCCCTGGGATTATGTGGCTAGTACGTAGCAGAACTGGGAGCACGGTACTCACCCACTGCCTGAGCTCCAGGACGCTGACACTGGCCTACCCCATCTCACTGGTGGGCATTCTAGTCACTCTTAGAACAAATCCTCCCTTTGGAGGTCCACCTCCCCTCCCTTTGTGTCCCTCTCTCATTTTGCACTCAGAGAGATGGTGCTCCCTCCACTAAGGCTGTACCTTGGCCCTCTCTCTCCTGAGGACAGAGCCTGGGGTGTGCTCCTCTCTGTCTCCTCTGCACTCTGCCCTGGGAGGAGGGGCGGGGGCTGGTAAAGAAGGAGGAAGAGGAGACAAAGGGGATGAGAAAGGCTGCTTCCCACAATCTCCCCCTTCTTCCAAGTTCCCTGGTCCTTTTTCCTCCCCTTTCTCACCTTCAGGGCACTAGCACCACTGTCCTAACCCTTCCTCCCCTAAACACACACACACACACACACACACACACACACACACACACACACACCCTCCCTCCCTCCCTCCCTCCCTCCCTCCCTCCCTCCTCCTGGGGCAGAGCAGCCGGATGGGTGCAGTTCAGATCTCATTCCTCCCCTCAGTTCCTGCAAAGCTGTCCCCCACTCCATGCTCTTCTCTCACCCTTCCTTTGCCTCTCAGGGGCTCACAATGAAGAAGGCAGACCAATGCAGTAGAAAAGAGCCCAGCAGCTGACTCACTTACCCTCACAGCCTCATTCTCTTCATCTGGAAAATAAGCAGGTTGGACTATGCAATTGGCAAAGCCTTTTCTATGTTGTTAATAATACCTGGCATTTGTCTGCTGGGTTCCAAAGGCCTTACTCATCCCAATATCCCAGCCAGGATAGGCTTCATGTTACAAGTGGGGAGACTAAGGCTCAGACTCTGAGAAGGGGAAATAGCCTGCCTGGGCTGGTAAATGGCAGAGCTGACATCCTGGGCTCGGTGTCTAAAGCATGGCTTTACCCCTGCCTACAACTGCAGGCTGCCTCTCAGCCACTCCAAGTAGGGCTGGCCCTGCAAGGTTGGTTCCTGGCACCTGTCTGACCTCACCCCGAGCACTCTTCCCCCTGTTCACACTACCACAGCTGCACTGTCCTCCCCATGTCCACCAGCTGACCAGGCCCTTTCCCATCTCACGACCTTTGCACTGGATAGTGTGCCTGCATGAGACACCCTACCTCTCATTTTCATGATGTGGGATAGGCCTTAAGGCCACTGCCTCGGGTAGAGGAAGAAAAGGAGTAGAGAATATATGCTGATGGTCGTTTTTTTTCCCCTCTGTTTTCCTTTCAGATCTGATGGTGAGAATTCCAGAACAGTCAGGTCAGTGCCTCCTTTCTCTAGTAGTAGTTGGGAGATGGGCTGGGATTGGGGTGGGGGCCTCTGGTTGATTACTCTGGGATCCATGGGGGTGGGGGCCAACTCCAGGGGTTCCATTGGTGGGGGGTGGGGTGTAGTGGGAGGGCGGGGTGAACAAGGCAGGCATGGGAAGGGGCTTGAAAGCTAATCCTCAGTTCTTCTGACCCTAGCTGACTTGGGGGCTGGGCTGAACCCTGGAGGGGCTTACAGGAGCTGCTCAGATAGAAAAGCTGACCTGCAGAGAGGTTGACTTTGGACCTGGGATTCTTTCTACCTTCTCCTCCCAGGAAAAGAGGGCATGATAGAAACAGGGCATCTCTGGTCTGGCATTTATACTTACTCTACCCTGAACTGCATTAGCCCTGAGTAGTGGAATGTGGATGGGCTTTTGATGTGATACTTTCTACACATTAGAAATACACATTAGGTGATAAGTCCACTTTTTTTTTTTGCATGCTTGGTAAAAAAAGGTTTCCAAGCTTCAATAAGTTGTCAGGGTATGATCAGTCTGCCACTTGAGGAGGTGGGAGTAAAACTGAAGTAGAGACCTGGGCTATTTGTGTATTTCCCAGGCCTTAACCTATCAGAAGCTTCGTGAAGACACCAGGGTCAAGGATAGGATAGGGACTATATGGGGATGATGAGGGTCTCAGGGTAGGGCCAGGTCAGTCTTAGCATCCAGGCAGGGGGCAGTGGGGGAAGCCTTTGAGACCAGCTGGGCACAGGCAACAGAGGCACGGGGCAGGTGTACTCAGTCCCATCCATGGCTGCGACTAGCATATATAGCGCCTTTGTGAAGAATGGGATCCACTGAGTGGACCAGTTGGAGGAATGTTCCCTTTCCACTGGGCAGTGGTGGCCCCTCACCAGGGTTCCTAGCTCAGTAAGCAGAGTGCAGATTGGATTTCAGCCCCACTTGTGCCCTCTGGGCTGTGAAGTCTTGGGAAGGGCACAGTCTGCCCAGCCATATGCAGTAGCTCAGGCCCTGGCATCCAGGCAGTGGATATGGGTGGGGAGGAGAGGACCCCAGCATACAGACGAGGTGTATAATGAGATACACCATGTCCTAGCATCCCAGGCAGGGGATATGGGATGCCCAGGGCCAAGATAGGGCTGTGGGATGGGAGTACACTTGGGCCAGCAGGAAAGCAGCAGAGTATGATGGATGCAGTTAAGCCCAGAGTCTAGGCAAGGGGTATATGACAAGACATAATTAGTCCCAGCATGCAGCCAAGGAGCATGGCAAGGGCACAGCTTGTCCTAGGAAGTCAGTAGTCTAGCAAAGGACATGGATCCTGTTGTCCCACTGTGGGTTTGGAGAAAGGCAACTTGGGCTGACTCCGAACACAGACCCCAGGCCTCCCTGTTGATATGCCCTGTCCACTACTTCCCTCATCCTCACGGGGCCCAGCATCCTCAGTGGTGTCCAGTACATCAGGCAGCTGGCTCCCTCCAGCCTCAGCTATCTCAGGTCCAGGGCCATTGCCCTGTGAGGATCAGTGAAAGGCATCCCTTCCTCAAGACCCTTGACTGTCAGGAAAGCAGGGCAATAAACATATAAATCTATAATGTTCACCATGTCCACGATGTGCTCCCTTTGATGTGTGTTCCCTCCGGAGTGCCGCAGTGCCACTGCCTGCTTTCAAGGAGTTTCTAATCTAAGTGATGATAGGCTAGTCCTAGGAGAAGGCTGGCAATTGAAGTGTTCACAGCAGAAAAGAGGGGCACAGTGGGAAAATTCTCAAGTGGGCACCAGAGGGAGGACTGGGGTGGATGCAGCTGGAGCTGAAAACAGAAACCCAGGCTGCTTGGTGGAACATGGTGGCCACAAAGGGACACTAGGGACCAGCAATACACCATTCCAGGGAGTTGTACTTGGGGTCAGGAACATCCAGCATAGTGTGCACCGAAGGTGGGGCTTGGAACATAGACCAAGTGCTGCAAAAGCAAAGATGAAGAGGTCATTTATTCCGCTTGGGTGGAAGAGACAACCAAGAAAGGTTTCATGGAAGAGGGAACATATGAGCTGGGCTTTGCAGGATAAATAGAAGTTTGCTGTGCCAAGAATCCAGGAAGAACCTTTTAAAAGGCGTATAGAAGAAAAGGAACAGAGAGGCCAGAGACTGCAGAATTTCCAAGGCACCTGTGCCACCCTGTTCTGGCACTGACTCCTCTGTGTTAACAGTGATTTGTTTACTCACATCTCTTTCCCACTGCATCATAGGTTCCTGAGGGCAGAGACTAGGTCCAGTTTGCCTTTATCCAGAACTAGGTTTAGGGTCTGGACAAAGGGCTCTCAGTAAATATTTGCAGGATGAATGAACCACCAGTTGATTTGTTGCCTGTTGTAGCCAGAGTTTAAGGGGTTAGGAGTTAGAGTGAGGCGGTTAGAGGGAGCGTCTGAAAGCCCAGCTGGAGATGTTGTGCGGACCTGGGGGCTCTTCCACAGAGCCCGGGTTTCACCATGTGGGGGATGTAGAATAAACAGAAGGGTGATCCAGATCTGCCTAGGGCCATGCTCTGTTGCATAAGGTCTGGGATGGCCCCAGCTTCAGTGGGCAGAGCCCTGAGATAGCAGAGGAGAGAGGAAGAAAGTGTTAGTATTGTGGGTGCCCGGCCATTTCTACCTGCTCTGGAATGATGGAAACAGTCCCACTGAGGGGAGGAGGGAGATCTTCAAGTTAGAGGCCTGAGTCAAGAAGAGCATCACAGTCTTCTGGGTCAGTTTTGTTGGGGATGGGTGAGTGTGGCATATAGGACATACAGGATATAACCTGTCACAGGGCTAGTGCATAGTTATTCACTCAGCACCATGACCAAATGGGATTTATCCCAAGTATGTAAAGCTAGCACCACATTCAAAAATCAATCAGTGTAATCCATCGCATCAACAGGCTAAAGAAGAAAAATCACATGAACATATCAATCAATGCAGGAAAAGCATTTGACAAGCTCTAATACTCTCATGATGAAGCTCTCAGCCAACTAGGGATAGAGGGAAACTCTTCAACCTAATAAAAAACATCTATAAAAAAACGTGTAGCTGAAAAGTGAGATTCAAGATGGTGGCATGAGAGGTGAGAACTCCACCAAAAACCACACATAGTGTGAAAATATAGTTAATACAACTAACCTTAAAACAGCAACAGGAAAGAAGGCTGCAGCAGACTGCATACAGACCGCACGAACAAAGCAGACCTCACAAAACAGGGTAACGTACTAAAGCCTTGATCGGGCGGAACCCGAGCCCTTCCCCCAGCCCAGCTCACCGGCGGGAGGAAGAGAAATGGAGCGTGGAAGGGCATGGAAGCCTGGGACTGCAGAACACCTAGCCCTGGAGATCTGCTTTGCGAGCAGAAATCTACACTGTGTGGTGCTCTGGAGGATGGGGAGCTGGGACAGGCAGAGTGATTGAGAGACAGATTCTGGTCATTTGTGGAGGATGGGATCCACACCTGGCCGCTCTGAGACAAGGGAAAGGCAGGTGGTCTGGGAGGCTTTCTAGCAGTGAGGGCTGCTGAAGGCATGGGGTTTGCACAGAGTTTGCTGAGTGGGAGAAGGGATAGGGGGAAAAGGTTGTCTGGGTGCGCTCTGCCCAGCAGATTGGTAACTTTGGGGAGCTTCAGGCACTCCATCCCCCTGGCTGGCTACTCAGCTCCGAGGCCCCCCACTGTGATACGCAGCCTGCTGAGCCTTCCTCCTGGCCTGACAGCACTGGCTCACAAACCGGCAGTCACTGCTATGGCATCAGGCCAGCCAGAGAGACCTCACCTACAACAGCTAGAGACGCCAAGGACAGAGGCTTACACCTGTGTGCTCGGCCCACTGGCTGTGATACTGGAGACAGGCAGGGCAGAGGGGAGTTAGGAAACAGATCTTTCCTCCCCTCAGGCACCAGATCTGCTCCCCTGCGACCCCCAACCTCATTCTAGGGGCTGAGCAGCTCCAGAGACTGGAGGTTCTGCACACTAGTGGGCACCACACAGAAATATGGAAATGTCAAAAGAACATGGTACAGACCAAAATCTCACAAACCCCAGAAAAAGGGCCAAATGAAACTGAACTCACCAATCTTCCTGAAAGAGAGTTCAAAATAAAAATGATAAA
>JAVSCE010020624.1:0-110951 GCA_032199065.1 Smutsia gigantea
AAACACCATCATACACTAATGTTTCTTCAACCTATGTGTCTACCTTTGACTTACCCCTTAAACTCCAAGCCCAAATACCCACTTAAGTGTCTGTACTAGTTATTTATTGCTGTGTAACAAACTACCCCCAAATTTAGCAGTTAAGAAAAAACCCATGTATTATCTCACAGCTTTTGTGAGTCAGGAATCTGGGTGCCTCTGGTAGCGGTTCTCAAGCTGCCAGCTGGGGCTGCAGTCTCATCTAACGGCGTAACTGAGGTGGGATCTGCTTCCAAACTCATTCATGACTGTTAGCCAGGGGTCTCCCTCAGTCCCTTGCCATGGTAGGGTATCGGGGGGAGTCTCTCTATAGACTGCTCACAACATGGCAGCTGTCTCACTTCAGACATAATGAGCAAGAGAACAAGAAAAAGAAGCTCTGTTATTTATTTTTTTTTTGTATAAGAATGATACTTTATTTTTTTAAATATGCAAATAAATTAAAGCAATAACATTTATAATAACAAAGTACAACTTTAATTAGAAAAAAAGAATCTACTTTTAATTGGATGCTTTTTGTAAGGTAGATAATTGTTCTCTACTTTGCCTTTCCTAAATTTTGAATTTTTTTTTTAATATAATTTATTTTATTATCATTAATCTACAATTACATGTGCAATATTACGGTTATTAAACTACCCCTTCATCAGGTCTCCCCCACCAACCCCATTACAGTTACTGTCCATCAGCGTAGTGAGATGCTATAGAATCACTACTTGTCTTCTCTGAGTTGTACTGCCCTCCCCGAGCCCCCCCAACATTACATCTGCTAATCGTAATGCCCCTTATTCCCTCTTATCCCTCCCTTCCCGCCCATTTTCCCCAGTCCCTTTCCCTTTGGTAACTATTAGTCCGTTCTTGGGTTCTGTGAGTCTGCTGCTGTTTTGTTCCTTCAGTATTTTTTCTTTGTTCTTATAATCCACATATGAGTGAAATCATTTGATACTTGTCTTTTTCGGCTTGGCTTATTTCACTGAGCATAATACCCTCTAGCTCCATCCATGTTGTTGCAAATGCTAGGATTTGTTTTCTTCTTATGGCTGAATAATATTCCATTGTGTATATGTACCACATCTTCTTTATCCATTCATCTACTGATGGACACTTAGGTTGCTTCCATTTCTTGGCTATTGTAAATAGTGCTGCAATAAACATAGGGGTGCATCTGTTCTTTTCAAATTGGGCTGCTGCATTCTTAGGGTAAATTCCTAGGAGTGGAATTCCTGGGTCAAATGGTATTTCTATTTTGAGTTTTTTGAGGAACCTCCATACTGCTTTCCACAATGGTTGAACTAATTTGCAGTCCCACCAGCAGTGTAGGAGGGTTCCCTTTTCTCCACATCCTCGCCAACATTTGTTGTTGTTTGTGTTTTGGATGTTGGCCATCCTCACTGGTGTGAGGTGATATCTCATTGTGGTTTTAATCTGCATTTCTCTGATGATTAGCAATGTGGAGCATCTTTTCATGTGCCTGTTGGCCATCTGAATTTCTTCTTTGGAGAAGTGTCTATTCATGTCCTCTGCCCATTTCTTAATTGGATTATTTGCTTTCTGTTTGTTAAGGTGCATGAGTTCTTTATATATTTTGGATGTCAACCCTTTATCAGATACGTTTTTTATGAATATATTCTCCCATACTGTAGGATGTCTTTTTGTTCTACTGATGGTGTCCTTTGCTGTACAGAAGCTTTTCAGCTTGATATAGTCCCACTTGTTCATTTTTGCTTTTGTTTCCCTTGCCCGGGGAGATATGTTCATGAAGAAGTTGCTCATGTTTATGTCCAAGAGATTTTTGCCTATGTTTTTTTCTAAGAGTTTTATGGTTTCATGACTTACATTCAGGTCTTTGATCCACCTTGAGTTTACCTTTGTGTATGGGGCTAGACAGTAGTCCAGTTTGATTCTCTTACATGTAGCTGTCCAGTTTTTCCAACACCAGCTGCTGAAGAGGCTGTCATCTCCCCATAGCCCTGTTATTTTTGTAACTTGATTTCAGAAGTGACATTCCATCACCTTTGCCCAATCTACTTGTTAGAAGTGAGTCAGTAAATCCAGCCCATACTCAAAGAGATTACACATGGCATGGGCAACTATATCCTACACATAGCAAAACACAGGGATGACTGGGGACCATCTTAAATAGACATCTCAAATCAAACATATCCATGATAGAACTCCTGATTTTCCCACCCCAAATTTGGTCCTCTCCAAGTTTTCTCTATCTTGGTAACTAGTGTATCTGCATTGGGATGGATTGTACTTTCAACTGGGATAAGCTGGAATTTCACCTCCCAGAATCTCCCTCTTGCATGGTTCTGGGATAGAGTTGGCCAAAATGGGAACTTGCACAAGATTTGGAAGGAGGAAGTGAAGTATCAGCCATTATTCAGGTAGGCTGGTGGGCAGACACAGGGATACCTGGGACATCCCAGCTTGTCCTCCCTCTCCTCTGCATTGTGCCAGCTTTTCATCCCAACTGCAGGCCTTGCTAACCAATGGCTACCCAAGGCCTACCTACAGTTGTGTGGCTGCAGGCCCAGAGAGATGGAAGATTCACAGAGGCAACAGTACCCCAGAGCCCTCTCCGTTAGCTCCCCTCCTGGCCTAACCTTGCTGGCTGGATGGGCTTGATTTCTTGGCCCTCCCTACCACTCCAACCTATCTGCCTACCCAGAGGCTTCAGGACTACTACTGACTCTTTCTCTGATGCTCCAGTTACCAGTCCCCTTCCAGACTCAGTCCCCCAATTTCTCCAAGCGTAAGACTATGATGAATGCTATGATGACTGCCTTATCCCATCATGCTTATAATATTGCCTCTCTTTTATCTCAGTTGAAGTGTTGCCTCCTCAGGGGGGTCATTCCTGAATTCTAAGACCCCAGGCCATTAGATTCTGAATGCAATAATAAGCAGCGATCTTTACCTCCTTAATATGACCCATCTACCACATTATGCACTTTAGTTGTGTTACCATGGATAATACTAGCATTAGTCCTGCAAAAAGGGCAAATTTGTCCCTACTTTTTGATGGGGTCATTAATGAACAGAGGTGAAGTGATTTGCCTATGATCTCACAGAGTGGGCAACAAAAAAGATAGAGGGGGGATCAGAACCCCATTCTGCCTGCCTTCCAGTCCATTCTCCTCATTATAATGCCTCCCCATTCCTGAAGTTGGAGTTGGGAGAGTGTCTCAACCTCTCAAACTCAGTGTCTTTGTAAAGCACAGATACCTCAGAAACTAATTGTGAGCATTAACAGCACTTAGCAAACTTTTATCCTTTCCCACTGCTTCACCCTTACAGATTTCAAAAGCCAGTGTTGGAATCTCCCCCAGGGTGGACCCCCCAGAACAGAATCAAGGATGCTCAGGATTCCTTTGAGCAGAGGACCCCATGGGCCTTCTCCAAGTCTATGTGGCAGATTTCATTCTAAAGCCTTGGCAGTGCCCTGCTAAAGCCCCTTCCTACCCACCTCCCATCTCAGCTCATAGTCTCAGTTGGGCTGGTATCCCAACTCTCGATCCACACGGAATCAATAACAAAAGGCCCGAGGCCACATGCATATGAAGCCTGCACCTATTTATTGAAGGGTCTGAGTGACTCCCCGCAGCAGGGCTCCCCTCCTTCATGGCCTCCATCAGCTTCTGGAAAATCATACCCGGTCTCCTCCTGCAGTGGGGCTGGGCGTTGTCAGGCCTTCAAGTCCACGTGGAGCTCTTCTGAGGTCTGTCCAACATGGAAGCCACATAGTTGGAGGGACGGACTCATAACCCAGCAGGCCAAGGGGCCACAGGGAAGCCAGTGTCACTATGACTAGTTTCATCTCCAGTGCCTGTTGGGTAAACTCCAAATCCCTGTCTACCACCCAGGGCTCTCTAGGGTCTGTTTTCAGCCATGACTTCCTGTGCAAACACTCTGATCTTCCATTTCCTGCAGGCCCTTTTTGCCTCTTTGACTCAGCTCAGAACACTGCCCCCTCCGGGCGACCTCTCCTTGCCTCTTTACCTGTCTCCTACCCTCGTGCAAATGTAGAGGTCAAACTCAACCAATTACTAACCACATACAGAAAAACAACACTTGTGAATGATTTTTTTTTAAGATTCAGAAAAATCACTACTTTTCCATCAATTTCCACATTCCAAAAATGTTTTCCCATCTGTTGTATCACTTAACATATCAAAAGTTATTAGGTACGTTGAACACAGAGCTGCCCCACGTTGTGGAAAGCAGTAGAAATAACCAGACCTGGCACATTTTAAGCTCTTCTTCTTTGCCCAACATTGTGCCAAGCACTTTCTGTGTTAAATACCGAGTCCTTTCAAAAACCCTGGAAGATAGCACTGCTATTATCCATATTCTCTAGAAGAGAAAACTGAGGCTCAGAGTTATTTAAAAACACACTTGTGACTCTGGAAAAAAGACTTCCAGGAAGATGGCGGTGTGAGCAGGGCGGCGGAAATCTCCCAAAACCATATGTATTTATGAAAATACAACAAGTACAACTATTGTTAAAAAAGAGACCAGAAGATACAGGACAGCACATAGCCTGCAGCTACACCTGAGAGGACTCAGCACCCCGCGAGGCGGAGGTATAAAGCGCCGTGCGGAGCGGTGGGCCACGGCTGAGGAATACTGGAAGAACAGCGCCACCTATAGCATCCCCACAAAATCTACTTCCGCGGGGTGTTTTTTTGTTTTGTTTTGTTTTTTGTTTTTCCTTCTCTTTCTTTTTTCTTTTCTTTATTTTCCTCTTTTTTCTTTTCATTTTATTTTTAAAGTCTTAAAGAGCCCAGCTGACATATGTGGCAACTACCAGCGACCACTTCTATAGACATGAAAAGACAGAGGAAGGAGGTCCAGACTAGGATCAACCACACAATCCCAGAGAGGGAGCCTGAAGGGATGGAAATGCACAATCTTCCTGTAAAACAATTCAGAACAAAAGTCATAACCATGCTGATGGATCTACAGAGAAATGTGCAAGAGCTGAGGGAGGAAATGAGGGAAGTGAGGAAAAACAATGCGGAAAATCAGACAAGCGATTGACGGGCTTAAAAGCAGGCTGGACGCAAGAGACTGTTAATGGAATAGAAATCAGAGAACAGGAATACAGAGCAGCTGAGGCAGAGAGAGATAAAAGGATCTCTAGGAATGAAAGAATATTAAGAGAACTGTGTGACCAATCCAAACGGAACAATATTCGCATTATAGGAGAACCAGAGGAAGAAGAGAGAGAAAAACGGATAGAAAGTGCCTTTGAAGAAATAATTGCTGAAAGCTTCCCCATATTGGGGAAGGAAATAGCCTGGCAGTTCACGGAAGCTCACAGATCTCCCAACACAACGGACCCAACGAAGACAACACCAAGACACATAATAATTAAAATGGCAAAGACCAAAGATAAACACAGAGTATTAAAGGCAGCTAGAGAGAGAAAAAAGATCACCTACAAAGGAAAACCCATCAGACTATCATCAGACTTCTCAACAGAAACCTTACAGGCCAGAAGAGAATAGCATGATATATGTAACGCAATGAAACAGAAGGGCCTCGAACCAAGAATATTGTATCCAGCACGATTATCATTTAAATATGATGGAGGGATTAAACAATTTCCAGATAAACGAAAGTTAAGAGAGTTTGCCTCTCATAAACCACCACTACAGGATATCTTAAATGGACTGCTCTAGAGGGAAGCACACCTAAGGCTAAAAAGATGTCACCAGAGAAAATAAAATCATAGCAAAGAAAGCAGACAATCCAAATACTAACTAAAGGCAAAGAATAAAACACCTAGTATATAAAGAATGGAGGAGGAAGAATAAAAAGGGAGAGAAATAAAGAAATATCAGACGGTGTTTACACTAACTTAACAAGAAAGTTAAGTTAGATTCTTAGATAGTAAAGAAGCAACCCTTGAACCTTTGGTAACCACGAATCTAAAGCCAGCAATGACAATAAGGACAGATCTATGGACAATCACCCTAAATTTAAATGGACTGAATGCACCAATCAAAAGACACAGAGTAACAGAAGGGATAAAAAAGCAAGACCCATCTATATGCTGCTTACAAGAGACTCACCTCAAACCCAAAGATATACACAGACTAAAAGTGAAGGGATGGAAAAAGATATTTCATGCAAACCACAAAGAGAAAAAAGCAGGTGTTGCAGTACTTGTATCAGACAAAATAGACTTCAAAATGAAGAAAGCAGCAAGAGATAAAGAAGGACATTACATAATGATAAAGGGGTCAGTCCAACAAGAGGATATAACCATTATAAATATATATGCACCCAACACAGGAGTGCCGGCATATGTGAAACAAATACTAGCAGAATTAAAGGAGGAAATAGACAGCAATGCATTCATTTTAGGAGATGTCAACACACCACTCACTCCAAAGGACAGATCTACCAGACAGAGAATAAGTAAAGACACAGAGGCACTGAACAACACACTAGAAAAGATGGACCTAACAGACATCTACAGAACTCTGCACCCAAAAGCAGCAGGATACACATTCTTCTCAAGTACACATGGAATATTTTCCAGAATAGACCACAAAAAGAACCTCAGTAAATTAAAAAATATTGAAATCCTACCAACCAACTTCTCAGATCACCAAGGTATAAAACTAGAAATAAATTTTAGAAAGAAACCAAAAAGGCTCACAAAGACATGGAGACTTAACAACATTCTCCTAATTAATCAATGGGTTAACGACCAAATCAAAACAGAAATCAAAAAATATATGGAGACTAATGACAACAACAGAAAGCCACAACTTCTGTGGGATGCAGCAAAAGCAGTTCTAAGAGGAAAGTATATTGCAATCCAGGCCTATTTAAAGAAGGAAGAACATTCCCAAATGAATAGTCTAAAGACACAATTACTGAAATTGGAAAAAGAAGAACAAATGAGGCCCAACGTCACCAGAAGGAGGGACATAATAAAGATCAGAGAGGAAATAAATAAAATTGAGAAGAATAAAACAATAGAAAAAAATCAATGAAACCAAGAGCTGGTTCTTTGAAAAAATAAACAAAATAGATAAACCCCTAGCCAGACTCATTAAGAGAAAAAGAGAATCTACACACATAAACAGAATCAGAAATGAGAAAGGAAAAATCACGACGGACCCCACAGAAATACAAAGAATTATAAGAGAATATTATGAGAACCTATATGCTAACAAGCTGGAAAACCTAGAAGAAATGGACAATTTCTTAGAAAAACACAACCTTCCAAGACTGACCAAGCAATAAACAGAAAAACTAAACAGACCAACCACCAGCAACGAAATTGAATCGGTAATCAAAAAACTACCCAAGAACAAAACCCCTGGACCAGATGGATTCACCTCTGAATTCTACCAGACATATAGAGAAGAAATAACACCCATTCTCCTTAAAGTTTTCCAAAAAATAGAAGAGGAGGGAATACTTCCAAACTCATTCTATGAAGCCAGCATCACTCTAATACCAAAACCGGGCAAAGACCTCACCAAAAAAGAAAATTACAGACCAATATCCCTGATGAACGTAGATGCAAAAATACTCAACAAGATATTAGGAAACCGAATTCAAAAATACATCAAGAGCATCATACACCATGATCAAATGGGATTCATCCCAGGGATACAAGGATGGTACAACATTCGAAAATCCATCAACATATCCATCCCATCAACAAAAAGAAGAACAAAAACCACATGATCATCTCCATAGATGCTGAAAAAGCATTTGACCATATTCAGCATCCATTCATGATTAAAGCTCTCAACAAAATGGGTATAGACGGCAAGTACCTCAACATCATAAAGGCCATATATGACAAACCCACAGCTAACATCATACTTAACAGCGAGAAGCTGAAAGATATTCATCTAAGATCGGGAACAAGACAGGGATGCCCACTCTCTCTACTGTTATTCAACATAGTACTGGAGGTCCAAGCCACAGCAATCAGACAAAACAAAGACATACCAGGCATCCAGATTAGTAAAGAAGAAGTCAAATTGTCACTATTTGCAGATGACATGATACTGTACATAAAAAACCCTAAAGACTCCATTCCAAAACTACTAGAACTAATATCTGAATTCAGCAAAGTTGCAGGATACAAAATTAACACACAGAAATCTGTTGCTTTCCTATACACTAATGATGAACTAACAGAAAGAGAAATCAGAAAAACAATTCCATTCACAATTGCATCAAAAAGAATAAAATACCTAGGAATAAACCTAACGAAGGAAGTGAAAGAAAGACCTGTACTCTGAAAACTACAAGACACTCCTAAGAGAAATTAAAGAGGACGCTAACAAATGGAAATGCATCCCATGCTCTTGGCTAGGAAGAATAAATATTGTCAAAATGGCTATACTACCTAAAGCAATCTACAGATTCAATGCAATCCCTATCAAACTACCAACAGCTTTCTTCAATGAACTGGAACAAATAATTCTAAAATTCATATGGAACCACAAAAGACCCCGAATAGCCAAAGCAATCCTGAGAAGGAGGAATAAAACAGGGGGAATTACTCTCCCTGACTTCAAGCTCTACTACAAAGCCACAGTAATCAAGACAATTTGGTATTGGCACAAAAACAGACCAACAGACCAGTGGAACAGAATAGAAAATCCAAACATTAACCCAAACATATACAGTCAATTAGTATTTGATAAAGGAGCCTTGGATATACAATGGGAGATGACAGCCTCTTCAGCAACTGGTGTTGGAAAAACTGGACAGCTACATGTAAGAGAATGAAACTGGACTACTGTCTAGCCCCATACACAAAGGTAAACTCAAGGTGGATCAAAGACCTGAATGTAAGTCATGAAAACATAAAAATCTTAGAAAAAAACATAGGTAAAAATTTCTTAGACATAAACATGAGCGACTTCTTTATGAACATATCTCCCCGAGCAAGGGAAACAAAAGCAAAAATGAACAAGTGGGACTATATGAAGCTGAAAAGCTTCTGTACAGCAAAGGACACCATCAGTAGAACAAAAAGACATCCTACAGTATGGGAGAATATATTCATAAATGACGTATCTGATAAAGGGTTTGACATCCAAAATATATAGAGAACTCATGCACCTCAACAAACATAAATTAAATAATCCAATTAAGAAATGGGCAGAGGACATGAATAGACACTTCTCCAAAGAAGAAATTCAGATGGCCAACAGGCACATGAAAAGATGCTCCACATCGGTAATCATCAGAGAAATCCAGATTAAAACCACAATGAGATATCACCTCACACCAGTGAGGATGGCCAACATCCAAAACACAAACAACAACAAATGTTGGCGAGGATGTGGAGAAAAGGGAACCCTCCTACACTGCTGGTGGGACTGCAAATTAGTTCAACCATTGTGGAAAGCAGTATGGAGGTTCCTCAAAAAACTCAAAATAGAAATACCATTTGACCCAGGAATTCCACTCCTAGGAATTTACCCTAAGAATGCAGCAGCCCAATTTGAAAAGGACAGATGCACCCCTATGTTTATCGCAGCACTATTTACAATAGCCAAGAAATGGAAGCAACCTAAGTGTCCATCCGTAGATGAATGGATAAAGAAGATGTGGTACATATACACAAATGTGGGATATAAGAACAAAGAAAAAAACTGAAGGACCAAAACAGCAGCAGACTCACAGAACCCAAGAACGGACTAATAGTTACCAAAGGGATAGGGACTGGGGAAGATGGGTGGGAAGGGAGGCATAAGAGGGAGAAAGGGGCATTATGATTAGCAGATGTAATGTTGGGGGGGCACGGGGAGGTCTGTACAACTCAGAGAAGACAAGTAGTGATTCTATAGCATCTCACTACGCTGATGGACAGTGACTGTAATAGGGTTGTTGGGTGGGACCTGATGAAGGGGTTAGTTTAATCACCATAATATTGCACATGTAATTGTAGATTAATGATACCAAAATAAATTATTTTACAAAATTGTGTTATACAAAGGCAATTTCACAGAGAAGTCATTCAGCTATTGAGACAATTCTGTAAATCATGCAAACCAAAAACCATCACTGCTTTACTTGATTATTTTCTAATACTTAAATCTATTTTAACTCATTTTTTCCAAGTATTTTAAAAATGTGAAACCTAAAGAAAGATGATGTAGCATTTTCATATATACATGTGAACAGATGTACACCTTCACCTATTAAGAGATTTGCTCATTGTTAACATACTGTCACTTTTGCTTTATCTAATCATGCATATTATGTGTGCATGTTATACTATGTGTGTGTGTATTTTTAATTTTTTTAGCCAAATCACTTTAAATAAATAGTAAATGTCATGACACTTCAGTCCCTATTATATAAGTATATTTCTACTAAGAATGAGGACATTCCCATATATACCAAAAATTTTGTTATCACACCTAAGGAGTTTAACATTGATAATATTATAAACATTCATGCCATGTTCAAATTTGCTCCATTTTCCCAATGATGTCTTTATGGTTTTTTAAAAACATTTAGGACCCAATGAACAGACACTTCTCCAAAGAAGAAATTCAAATGGCTAAGAGGCACATGAAAAGATGCTTCACATTGCTAATCATCAGAGAAATGGAAATTAAAATCACAATGAGATATCACCTCACACCAGTTAGGATGACCAACATCCAAAAGACAGGGAACAATAAATGCTGGCGAGGATGCAGAGAAAGGGGAACCCTCCTATGCTGTTAGTGGGAATGTAAATTAGTTCACCCATTGTGGAAAGCAATATGGGGGCTCCTCAAAAAAATTAAAAATAGAAATACTACTTGACCCAGAAATTCCACTCCTAGGAATTTACCCAAAGAAAACAAATTCCGAGATTTAAAAAGACATATGCACTGCTATCTATGTTTATCGCAGCTCTATTTACAACAGCCAAGACTTGGAAGCAACCTAAGTGTCCATCAGTAGACGAATGGATAACGAAGATGTGGTACATATACACAATGGGATGCCATTAAGCCATAAGAAGAAAACAAATCCTACCACTTGCAACAACATGGATGGAGCTAGAGGGTATTATGCTCAGGGAAACAAGCCAGGCAGAGAAAGACAAGTACCAAATGATTTCAGTCATTTGTGGAGTATAACAACAAAGCAAAACAAGGAACAAAACAGCAGCAGACTCACAGAACCCAAGAATGGATTAGCGGTTATGAAAGAGAAAGGGGGTGGGAAGGGAAGGAGAAGGGGATTAAGGGGTATTATGATCAGCACACATAATGTGGGGAGGGCATGGGGAAGGCAGTACAGCACGGAGAAGACAAGTACTTACTCTAGCATCTTACTAGGCTGATGGACAGTGACTGCGATGGGGTATGTGCCAGGGGGGTGGGACTTCTTAATTTGGGTAAATGTAGTAACCACAATGTTGTTTATTTGAAACCTTCATAAGATTGTACATCAATAATACCTTAATAAAAAATAAAAAAATAATCTAGGATCCACTCAAGGATCATATATTGAATTTAGTTGTAACATCTATTTCATCTAGAACACTAGCTCTTTTCTTTTTTTATCATTGATTCATTGATGACATTAATATTTCTGAAGAATCCAGGATTGTTGTCCCATAGAGTGTCCCACATTCTGTATTTGTCTGATTATTTCCTCACGATTAGATTTAGTTTAAACAGCTTTGCAAAGAATTCACCATGATGCTTTGACTGAGATGTTCAGTGTTTTCCAAACAGGGTGCATATCACTGGTGATATGTGGGATAGTTTTAGTAACACCAAGATGATTTTGGGTGGCACCATGAATAAAGCTTTTTTCTTTTTGGTATCATAACAGCTTCAATATTTATAAAACAGTTTTGTGTTATTGAGATATAATTCACAACTGTGTAAGTCCCCCATTTAAAATACACAATTAGTGGTTTTTAGTACATTCAGACTTATGCAACCATAACCACAATCATTTTTAGAGCATTTTCATTAGCCCCTAAACAAATCCCCTATCCTTTAGCCATCACACATCACCCCTCCACCATTTCCTTAATTTCTCCCCTCTCCCTGACCTCAGTCTCATGTAGCCATTAGTCTACTTTCTGGCTCTAATTCAGGACATTTCGAATAAATGGACCATGTCATAGGTGGCCTTACAGCTTTTCACTTAGCTTCCAGGTTCATCCATGTTAGAGCATACGTCAGTACTTTACTTCATCTTAATGTCAAATAATATTGCATTGTATGGATAGGCCACATTTTATTTATCCATTCATCAGTTGATGGACATTTGGGCTGCTGTCACATTTTGGCTATTATGAATAATGCTGCTATGTCTGTGTACGAATTTTTGTGTGGATGCATATTTTCACTTTCCTTAGATATAAACTTAGGAGTCGAATTGTTGAGTCATATAATAACTCTGCATTTAACCTTTAGAGGAAGCACCAGACTGTCTCTCAAAGTGGCTGAAGCATTTTACATTCCCATCTGCACCGCATGAGGGTTCCAATTTCTCCACAACCTCACCAACACTCTGTCTTGGTTATTACAGCATCCTAGCTGGTGTGAGGTGGTATCTCATCGTGGTTTTCATTTACATTTCCTTGATGGATAATGACGTTGAGCATCTTTTCATGTGCTTATTGGCCATTCTTAAGTCTTCTCTGGAGAAATGTCTATGCGATCTTTTACCCATATTTTGTCTTTTTATTACTTAGTTGCAATAGGGATGAGGCTTTTTAAAATCACAGAAATTACTACTATATTTTTGTTAAGAGTTGCAGATACTTTCTCCCAGTTTATTGTTTCCTTATTTTTCCTCCATGCATAGGTTTTATGAGTTTTTAATGAAATTTAATTTATCAGTCTTTTCTTGCATGGCTTCTAAATTTTGAGTCAGAGTTAGAAAGGCCTCTCTCTTCAGTGTTATAAAGGAATTCTTTCATGTTTGTGAACTTTAATGGTTTCATATTTAGCATTTTAACCTTTGATATCTTTGAATTTTTCCAAATGGCTATCCAATTATTCCAACATCATTTATTTACTGAATGTTCATTCTTTTCCCTATAGTTTCGGTTATCTTCTTGATCATATTCTGCACTGTCATAATATTTGTATCTATTTCTGAATTTCTGTTTTGTTTCAAGGGCCTGTTCCACTTACCACAACTACCTTGCTTTAATTACTGAAGGTTTATAATACGTTTTTAATCTGGAAAAGCTAGTCATTTCTCTTCTTGTAAGTATTTTTCTCACTATTACAGTTTGTTTTTTCAAGTAAATTTTGGAATAAGTTCATCTTATTAAGAACAAAACACTTTATATCTCATTATGATCATATAAGTGATCTAATTAAATTATTAATTAAACTTAATTGAATTAGGGAGAATTGACGTTTTATCATGATAAATTTTCCTATCACTTTTATTTTGTGTACTTGTATATTGATCCTTCTTTCTTGATTATGTTCTCTAATGATTTATCTACTTTATTGGTTAAAAAAACTAGATTTGGGATTTATTTATTAGCACTATTTATCTGTTTTCTAATTAATTTCTACTTTTAATATTACTAATGACTTCTTTCTAGTGTCCCTCAATTTATTTTGGTATACTTTTCCTAAGTTTTTGAGCACATGCTTAATTCACTGAGTTTTTATTCTTTTTTAAAATTTAAGACAGTAATTTTTCCTCTGTACATTGCTTTAGCTGTGTATTAGTTTCCCATGACTTAGTTGCGGAAACAAAATACCGTAAACCTTGGGTGGCTTAACTGACAGAAATACACTGCTCACAGTTCTGTAGGCTAGAAGGCAAAAATGAAGGTGTTGGCAGGATTCATTCCTTCTGAGGACTGTGAAGAAGATTCTGTTCCATGGCCCTCCCCTAGCTTCTGATGGTTTGCTGGCAATCTTTGGTTGTAGATGTATCACCACACTCTAAGGCATCTTCACATAGTGTTCTCCCTGTGCGTGTCTCCGAGTCCAAATTTCCCCTTTTTATAAGGACGCCACTCATATTGGATTAGGCCCCCCCCCAAATGACCTTATTTTAATTGATTACCTCCATAAAGACCTCTTCTCCAAATAAAGTCACATCTTGAGTACTAGAGGTTAAAGACTTCAACATATGAATTTTGGAAGGATACAATTCAGTCCATTACAAGCTGAATCCCACAAATTCTGGTCGAGCATTTTCATTATTGTTGTTTCTTAAGACAGTCTTCCATTTCAGCTTTTATTTCCTCTTTGAGAGTTGTTTAAGAGTGCCTTTAAACATTCTCACTAATGGAATGTTCAATATCTTGATCTGAGTGATGGTTGCATGAATGTATACACATGTCAAAATTCATCGAGCCGTACACAAAGATTTGTGCATCTTATTGTATGTATCTCAATGAGAAAGAGTAAGACAGCCTTTAAAAGTTTCCATACAGAAGGAGCTTTTTGCTTTCCCTTTTGTAATCAGTTTTTAGTTTAATGAATCAGTTACACCCATACTATACATAATTTTTAGAATTTATTGATTTATTTATAGATTATTATATAATCAGTTTCTATAAATTTCTGTTTTTGGAGAAAAAGAACTCATTCTTTATTCTTTGGTTACATGTTTAATCAGTTCTATCTCATAAATTACTTAAGCATTCTATATCTTTATTTATTTTTGTCCTCTTAGTCTATTACAAACTTACAGAAGTGAAATTAAACTCCCCTTCTACCAGGTTATGTCTGCCTATTTCTGTGTCTCTTGTAACTTCTGCTTTACAAATGTGGATGCCATGTTACTTGGTATATAGATATTTATAAATGTTATCTTAAAAATGTTGAACTCATAGAAACAGAGAGTAGTTTGGTGGTTACCCGGGACTGGGGGTGGAGGAAATGGGGAGATGTTGGTCAAAGGGTACAAACTTCCAGTTATAAGATAAATAAGTTCTGAGTATCTAATGTACAACATGGTGACTATAGTTAATAACACTGTATTACATACTTGAAACTTGCTAAGAAAGTAGATCTTAAATATTCTCATCACAAAAAAATTGTAAATGACAAATGATAGCTGTGTTAACTAACCTTATTGTGGTAATCACTCATAAAATACATGTAAATCAAATCATTATATCACACGACTTTACCTAGTAGAATGTTATTTATCAACTTATCTTACAATAAAGCTGGAAAAAATATTGCTTTTACTGAATTATACCCCTTATATTATAATGTACCTTCTGTCCTCATTGAATAATCTCTGTCCTGAATTCCACCTTATCTGCTATTAAGATAGCAACTCCTGCTATCTTTGTGTTTGTATTTCCCTGGTGTGCATTTTTCTATCCTTATATTCTCAAACTTTTGAAATCTCTTTAGAAAGGTGTTTTAGGAGGGTCTCATGTATAACATAGAGTTGGGTTTGCTTTGATCCATTCTGAAAAATCATTGTGTCTTAATAAAGATCTACTTTTATTAACAGTTCAAATATGTTTCATCTTTGTTATATTATTTGTTGCTGTTGAATAATTCTATTTTTAATCTATTATGCAGGCTACAGCTGTTTTGTGTGTGGTTATTCTGATATTTAGGAAGGTTTGTATGTTTCTTAATAGTTGCCTTTATAAGTACAGAATTATTTTAATGTCCTTAGCTCTCTATTTCCTTAGTTAGTTCCTTACCATAAGCAATAATGGAATAATTATATTTTCTCTTTCTTTCTCTTGTCACGTTCCTTAGTTTTCCAACATAGCTCACAGATAATGTCACTGGTATACTCAAAAAATACTGATTAAATGTTAACTCTTTCCTAAAAGCAAAACCCAATGAAACACACACACACACACACACACACACACACACACCGTCAAGAAAAAAGTATTCATTCTCTTTCCTCTTCTGTCTGGGTATCAGAAATTGGTTTGTCTAGAACCAGCCACTACTCTTTGAAAACATTCTCTGTGGACCTAAAGTCAGGAATCCTAACACCTTTGAGAGAGAAAAGAGTTGTGTTAATGTAGGAGCACCTGTCACACCCACATTCTCCACTTAGGTGCAGCTCCTGATTCCTCTGTTGCCCAGACTCTAGATGTGGCATAAAATGAGTGATCAGTGAGAGAAACCAAGACTAGATCTCTAATAAGAAGCTGTTCCAGGGGCCTGGCCCTCATCATATGCACAGGTTATACTAGTCACAGGACTGGAGATACAATTCAGGAAATAGAAATTCCAGGTGATTATCAGAATGAGTCCAAAGGTCTACATGGCCAATTGGACCTGCTCAAACCACATAAACAATGACACAGGTTGCTGTAAACACTTTTGCTTTATGCCTGTTGAGCCAAAGTGTTTCAGTTCAGTTCAGTGATAGTTGCCCAATCTACCGACCACAAGTTTTTAATTGACAAAGGTGCCAGGTAGAATTGGCTTTCATTAGCATCATTAACTGGAAAGTATACACTTTGATCTGCCATTGATAGCTGCCTACCTTGCTAAGTCTAGTTTCCTCATCTGTAAAATAAAGACAAAAAGGATATGAATTCAGTGATTTCAAAAGTTTCCATTGGTATACCAGAGTAATACTTTAATATAGTTTCACCATTTTTCATTATGATCAAATTATTTCCATTGTGTTTATGTTAAGAGTCAGAATCAAAGTGCTTTCCATGCTGTGTAATGCTTGCAAACAACCAGAACCATTATTGTTGTGAGAGACTTCCTGGGACACACTTTCTTTTGGAAAAAAAAGGAAGAAAACTAAATAGTTCTGACTTTTAGGGATGGGTTCATGGAAAGATCTTTTCCCCCCAACACAGGAATACGTACAATGTACGTGACATCCAAGAAGACAGCTTGACAGGAACCAGGACTCAAAAGGAATGGCTCATGTGCTCACAGAAATCTCCAGCACACAGAATTTTGGCCAAAACCCAATATGTGGGAGGCTCCGAGGGGCTTAATTAAAAGGTCAATCAATTTTTTCGAAGGCAATTTTACAGTGTGCATTAAAAAAATTCATGATCTGTTCTGTTTGAGTGGAGTTCAAACTTACTGAAGTACACAGTTCTGCATCTAAAGAACAGCAATAACATAAGACATTCATTAGACAAAGGTAACTAAACCTGTCAAATATCTCAGTCCATCCCCACCCCCAACCTCTTTTATAGAATCTATTTTAAAGGGGAAAAGTCTAGGGATAAGTCCTGAGCTTTGGATTCTCCTATTACTTTGGGAAATTTTCTAAGTATCTCAAGTATGTGTCCTTTCTCTTTTCCTTATTTAGAATGAATTGTTCATTTGTCTAATCCCTCTCCAAACTCCACCCCTCCAGACCACGGGTCAGCAAAAGTTTTTGGTAAAGGGCCAAGTAGTAAATATTTTAGGCTCTGCCGGCCACATGCTATTGGTTGCAACTATTCAACTCTGCAGTTGTAGTGCAAGAACTGCCAAAGACCACACATAACAAACAAATGGACGTGGCTGTGTTCCAACATAGTTGTACTTACGAACACTGAAGTCTGAATTTGAATTTCATATAATTACTAAAGCTCATGAAATATTATTCTGTTGATTTTCTTTCAAACACTTGAAAATATAAAAACCATTCCTAGTCTGCAGGTTGTACTAGTAATGGGCCATAGTTTGCCAACCCCTACTCTATATCATGAACTACTTGAGGACAGAGACCAAATCATAATCATCTTACTGTCTCCTAAGGCTTGCTTCGTTGCCTGACACCTGGAGATATCAAAAACCATGGAGGAAGAAGAGAGAGATAGAGCCTATGGAAAGGACAGCAGATGCATCCACCACACACAGTAACAGAAGCCCTTCACATTGTTCTGCATGGCTACTGAAAAGGAGAAAATGCGGAAGTTAATAGCCTCCCTTTGGAGTGGGAAAGATCTAAATTTCAATCCTAGCTTCGCTATTTATTGGCTTGGCCTTTGGGCAAGTAACTAAACATTGGGACTCATTTGTCTGCAAGTAACAGAAAAACCAATGGTGGCTTGAACATGGCAGCTGTTTATTGTTGCAATTGTCAAGAAATCTGATACATAGTGATTCTGTGGCTGGTTCAGTGGCTCAGTGATGTCACTGAGGCCATATAACACTCTGTCTTCTGCTCTGACATCCTGAGTCATTGGCTTTTCATCTTCATTTGTGTTATCAATGGTTGCAAACTGATGTCCAGCTTTAAGCATTATACCCAGCATGTTGAAGCCAAGAAGGGGGAACAGAGGAACTGCCAACTCAGTCTTCTCTTACTGCTCCCTTCCACCAGGAAGCCAGTGTCTTACCTAGAACTCACTAAGCTCTCATTGTCCAAATCTGGGTTATGCGGCCACCCCTGCTGCAAGGGAGGCCAGTCTTTAGTGTGGGAAACATGAGAGGATGGAGTTGAGAGTGGCTTGGGCAGAACCTTAGCAGTGTCCATCTTACACACTGTTGCGAAGACAAGTGAGGTGATGTGTGAAAAGCATTGGTTCGTAAGTCCTCAGTCAATTGCAGCTAATATTATC
This sequence comes from Smutsia gigantea, assembly GCA_032199065.1. Classification (NCBI taxonomy): domain Eukaryota; kingdom Metazoa; phylum Chordata; class Mammalia; order Pholidota; family Manidae; genus Smutsia; species Smutsia gigantea. The sequence continues at coordinate 18,545 of JAVSCE010020624.1, forward strand.
AGTAGGACTAGCTTATATATTTTCAAAATCCTAAAATATAAGCCCTATACTGTCAGTATAAAAACTAATTTCTCAGATGCAATTAAAAAGTTTCATACCCTCATTTCACAATACCCATCATTAAGTATATATGCTAAGTGAATGATGATTGAAATGGAAGAGAGTGTGTAAATCTGTGTGTGATATTAGATAATTGATATATTTTACACTGTCTATATGTACATGAAGCTATATGTGGACATATATATGCATTAAGAAAAAATGAGAAAAGTCTGGTGATGAGAGATATACTCCACATCCTGCATGTTAAATCAGATAACTCAAGACATTTCTCCAGGCTTTATTAACACCTGAGTCATCCTTCCCCCCTCCTTGCCTTTCCTAGTCAGTCAGTAACAGTAAGTCCTGTAGATTTTCACTGCAGTATGTCTTATGTTTTTCTCCATTTTCCAGAACCCAAGCACAACCTCTGTCATCTCTTGTCAAGACAATGGCAATAGCTTCCTAAGTATGCTTCTGTCTCTAGTACTTCCCTTACCAAAGTAATCCATGCTTTCCTTCCTGCCAGAATTATTTTCCTGGAGCAAAGCTCTGATCCTGCCATTTTCTTGCTCAAAAACTTTCAATGGTTCCCCAATGCCTACAAAGTTCAAACTCATATTAGTCAAGGGATTCTCACCTGTCCAAGGCTCCCTTTCTCATCTTTGCTTCTCACACATTCAGTCACAGCCAGCTCACTTAGAAATTGCTCTATTCTCTGACACACACACACACACACACACACACACACACACACACACACACGCACGCACACACTCCGTCTCTCTCTGCATCCATTTTAGTTCACACTGATTTATCTCTGCTCCTCTAGATCCTACCTTACAGGGCAGATGGGCAGTTTCCATTTTAAGTTACATTGAAACTCTGCTGGTGGAAGACTTCAGAGAGCCCAGAATTTTATGGGCCATAATTTGTGCAAAATTATCTTATTAATTCAATGAAATGGTCAGGAATTGCCTCTGATGTTTTCTTAGTCCCAGGACATTTAAATGTGCTGACAACTGACAATTTTAAACTGAAATGCCCCATCAGGTGAGCTGGGAAGGAGGGAGCAGATTCAGGCCAGCAGGCTCAGCATCTGGTCTGGACATTGAAGTGGCCCAGTAGGTGCTCAGCTTGTTTCTCCTCCTCCCTCTTTATAGAGACATTGGGAGGGCTTCACAGGGCCAAGGGGCCGTGTATCTGCACCATTCCGAAGCTGGAAGGGAGCTATTACTTTTGGTGACAGGCACGGTGCCGAATGTGTTGTCCAGTTAACTCCCCCAGTAGCTCTGTGAGGTAGGCATTCCCATTATTTCTGTTTTCAGTGGACGTAGAAGATTTAGAGATGAGCAAATTCTTTAACTAATCATAAGGTCACAGTGCTGGGATTCCAAACCAAGGCTGTCTGACTTCAAAATCCCACCCTCTTTGCACTTATCCAAGATCACACAGCAGGTAAGTGACTCAATTTGTATCAGCTGCTGTCAGGAATCTGCAGGATACATTTGCACAGGGGGGATATGAGGTTGAGCCATATGAACTCTGGAAATCTCTCCCAGTGGGGAGATTCTCAGAGCCCATGTTTGGAATGGCAGTCAGAAGAGGCCTATCCTCACTCCAGTTACTAGACTTCATTCAAATCCGGAAATGGAACTCCTGCCAGGGCGCTCAGCCATCACCCCTAATATGACTTGATTTTCAATACTGTTTTTCATCAACCCCACTCCTATATTTCAGCAATACCACCCTTGAATTTTTCCCCATCATGTATTGTTCACTGTTGTTTCATATTTATATAATTAGTCCTTAAAGTCAGAGCACAAAAACTAGAGAGTAGTAATCAGTTTTTTTCCTTTTACTATAAGCATGTGTAATTCAGATTTTCCTGCATAATAAATAGACTACCACATAATTTAACAGATTGGCTAAAGTTTGGTTGATCTAGACTGGGCTACGTTAGACTTGACTCTAGGTCATGGGTTAGATTCAGGTCTGTTTCACATCATTCTTGTTCTTCTGGGACCAGCCTCCAGGGCATGACTTCCTTATGGCAATGGAAGAAGCACAAGAGGGTAAACCCAGTCACTGCAGACATTTGAAGCCTCTTCTTGAATCATATCTTCTAATATCCCAATGGTCAAAAAGTTAGGTGGACAATCCCCAAGTCAAGACATGGGAATTTCATTCTCTTAATCATGAGGCCATGATGAAGGTATGGATATCTGCTACAGGGGAGTAACAACTTGGGATCAATAATTCAAACCACCATACCATTCAATCAAATAGGCACTGATTCCCTGCCATTCACTGGTTGTGTTTTCATCAATAGCAACATAACAAAATTGGAACCAGCCATACACTAGACACAGAACTTGGCACTTGGGTTACCAAGACATTCAAGTCATGTCCTGATCTCTACCAGCTAAAGGTCAAGCAGAGCAGAAAAAGAAGAAAAGCTAAAATTTCCTGAATTCTTATTATGTATTGTATATAGTACGTGATACTTACTATGTACCAGGCACTGCGCTAAGTAACCCTCTGACACACGTAATTGTACAGCCCTCTCAAGAACCTTACGGTGGGTCTTCTGAACAGCCACATTTTGCAGATCATAAGACTGACTGAGCCCAAAGAAGGTAATGCAACTTGTCAAAAGCCATACAGCTAGAAAGCTGAAGGGCTAGGATGCAAATCTAGATATAACGCCCAAGCCCATGCCCAGACGATAATAATACAGTAGGCAGTAGCATACTAAAGAAGCACCAGCACAGCACCCTGAAGAGATGGGGGAGGGACACAGGCCAGGCAAGCTTTCATACAGAAGGTAGCAAATGAATTGGGTCTTGAAGCATAAGTAGAAAGGTACCAGGAGTTTGGGTTGGTGGAAAAAGCCTGTGCAATGGCCTAACCAGAAAGCAAGGCACTTCCTAGAAGAGTCAGAGGGTTAAGTGTTGTTTGTTGTAGTGAATGTGATAGGAAATGATGAGAAATGAAAGGGAAGGAGGAAGCTGTTGGGGGTGATGGAGAGGAAAGCCCTGTATGCCGGACCGAGGAGCTTTGGCTTTGCCTTAGGGACTGGGGAGACCTAAGCATGATGTGGTCTGATTGAATTGAGTAGAAAGAACAGTTTGGTGGCAAAATGAAGAAGATTAGCTTGAGCATGGGAGTCTAGGGACTAATCACAAAGCCTTCAGGGTCAGCAGGTACTGCCGACCCCAGAAGCAGGAAACTGGAGCCACGCCGAACTGTAGTGTGAGGACTTCGACTAAAGTGGTGTCAGTTACCCCTGCTCAGCTCCAGCAGGCATTGACATGATGGAGAATAGGTCCAGAAATACAGATTTAAAAAAAATATCTTGATTTTTAAAATCTGATACTCCTTTTGATCCCTAGCTATCTAAGTACTAGTGATTCAAACTCAGGAACCAAATGCAGAATTGCTTGCTCTTCTTATTCCACCCACTCTGCACCTGAACTCTCACTGCCCCAAATCAGAGATGAGACAGTGCAGGACCCTTGTGTTAGCGACCAACTCAAGCATTTAGAACATACTTATATACACACACACACATATACGTATGTACATATATAACTTTTGGCACACAGCTGCTGCCGTCACTGCAGCCACAGGTAACACATGTATCTCAGAGTCACACAGACTGCCTAAGAACTGGGCTTCTGTCACGTTCTCACACATTCTCTTTGGAAACAGACAGGGAAGCCATTCACAACTTGCTGTCAAATACAAGCCTCTTCTAGACTTTCTCTCCTTACTTGGCACCCCAGACCCCAGAGCATCCCCAGGAAGGTGGCCAGGGAATTGAGCTGTGTGGTTTCAGTCTTCAAAAGTAAGAGATGACTTTGGGGGTTTGACCCACCAGCCAGAAGTATAAGGCACTCAGAAGAGGAAACACCCTCAGGATGGCTCAGCAACAATCTGGCAGCTGAAACCCTCAGCCCTTGTGTTAACTGTTTAAACTGCCACTTGTAATTTGCTATATTTTTCTGTTATTTGGAGGGAAGGGTCAGAGTCAGTTTCGGTGTCTCTCTCTCTCTCTTTCACTGTCTTAAGTTTTCTATGACTAATTTCCTGAGTGCAAAATGCCTACCCTCTCATGGCTTCATTTCTTCATCTACTATTTGATTTTCTCACATTTCCTCCTATCACAGTTTCGTTGCAATGAAAGCTCCAAATATTTGTGAGCTGTTTCTTAATTATTTAACACATTTGCAGTCAATTTCCAGACCTGACCTGACAAGAGTACAATCAGGGATCCCTGAAGGCTCTCAGAGCACTCTCTGGAAGCCCTGGCCTCTCACCTTATCCCTCAGCCCTAGCCCTCATGGGTATAACATCTAATGCTTCTCTCATCACCTGGCTCTGTAATTCACCAGTCTGATTTATCATACTTGGCTGAGGGCCTAGGACTTGGTTCAGAGAAAGTTCCAACTGTATACTTTGCAAGTTGATGGTATATCTCTAATTTGTGGAAGCTTGTTTTATGTATGGCAGCAGAAATTCAAACATCCTCTCTCCTGCTTATTTTTGTGGGTGTGTAGGTGTGTCATTAACAAAAGTTTGAGTACCTAGAAATTTAATTAGTTAAACAAAAACAATCTACCTGGACTTCTGACAATTTCTGGGGCTAGTAGATTAAGCTAAAAAATATTAATTGTACACTTACTATGTATAAGATACTGGTCTGGAGCAGGGTGGACAAACTGTGGCCCATGGGTTTCTGCAAATAAGACACCCAGTTGTTTACAAATTGTCTATGTCAGTTTTTGGCCCAAAATGCCATGTTGATTACTTGCAACAGAGACCATATGGCTTGGGAAACCTAAAATATTTACTATCCAGCCTTGGTCTAGACTGGCCATTTGGCTGCAAGTTGTCTCAAGAATCTTAGTGGTTGGCATGGTGTTTCACAGCAAACACTGGTTGACTTCTAGATCTACAGCTCTATTCAGACCTTTCTTCCAAGTATGAGAATCATTTTGCAACACTTTTGGGGCATGTCCACCTGCTACCCCAATGTGCTGCTGGCTTCTCAAGCCTGACCGCATTGCATGAACCTCTTCTCATGGCAGCTCCTATCTTGCTATGGCATCACCACCCACAGATCCTTTAGCTCAGTCACTGGAGAGCTACCCCTAGATCTTCCCTTTCCTTCAGCCTCACATGCATACACCATGATTCCTCCTATGTATTTCCAAATCTTCCTCTCTATTCCATCCTTGGTGCCACTGCTCCCTGTGTCTCCTGCCCAGACCCCTGCAGGAGTTTCCCTTTTCTTCCCCCAGGCTCACCTCGCCGCACAGGCATGAGGACCAACCAAGCTGAGGCACAAAAGAACATGATACACAGCTTTTGACATAATTTGGGAGAACAACCCTTACACTTCACAAACAATAGTAGCCAACCCTTACAGAACACTTACTATAATCCAGGTGAAGTTCTAGGTAACATGTACATTAACACCTTTGATCCTCATAACAACCCAATGAGGTAGGCATTTTACTATCACATCCCCATTTGACAGATAGGGTAACGGAGGCTCAAAGACATTGAATAACTTGCCCAAGGTCACAAGTAAGGAAGGGGAGGAGCTGGGACTCTGAGTCCATGCTCGTTATAACCACTGAGCTACACTGACTTTGTTGAGCCCAAAGCTTTCTTTACCTTGCGAGGCTCACCAACATGGAGCCCAAAGTCAGTTTGGGTGGCAGCTTCTGCACAGCCTGGACCACTCCTGAGAAGAATGTAGGTAATTCTTGCCCCCAAGACCTTACTGTGGCATGCCAGGGGAGGGGCTGCCCAACCGCCAGGCCTCTCCCTTCACTGTCAGAGGTCAGGCCTAGGGGTTCAGGACAAAAAGGAAACCCAGAAACTCCACAGGCGCATCTGTGAGAGATCAGGATTTCAGAATGGGGGTGGAGTAGTTAGGTTTACAACTTTTAAGCAGCCTTTCTCTTGCGTTTGTCTGAGAGGAAATCCATTATCAAATTGTCTTTCTGCTCCCTGATCTGTCACTTTACAAGCTTTTATTATGCATAGCAACGCACTTAAATATTCACAGCAACTGCCTGAAGAGTGCTAAATATCAAAATTACACATGAAAGGTCATGTTTCCATCCCCTCTCCATTCCCAAGAATTATAGGTTAAGAGACAAAACCCCAAAGCTGAACTGCATACAGTGTGGCCTAAAATTGTAAAAAGAGGTTATTTCTTGCTGTTTTTCCAATGTCTTTCTCCTGTCTTTCCATAAAAGACATAAATCAATGTCTTTCCTATTGACTTTCTCTTGTCTTTGTTGGGTATTACCAAGAGGAAAAGGGCAAGTAAAAACGACATAGTTAATTCATCTGAACAAAATATATTAAGAATCTCCTCTGTTCAAAGCTCTGTGCTTGGTATGGAAAGTGATAGACGTGCCAAATGATTCCTACCTTCAAGAAGTTTTCTATCTAGCAGTGGGATAAGTTACATGTCTACATAAATATAGTACTATGTTAGGGCCCCAAAAAGATGTACCTAAGGGAAATAAGAGTTAATGCCACTCACTGGGCCCCTGATAAATGTGAAGCAGAATGACCAGCGCTATAAGCTTTCTGTCATCTTGTAAAATCTTTACAACAGCACTGCAATACTGGTATTATTGGCTCCATTTTCCCAGTAAGAAAACTGAAGCTAAGAGAAACTAAGTAACCTGCCCTAGATGTAGAAGAAGTGGAATTTAAACTCAAGTTATTCAGACAGCAAAGTCCATAGTAGAGGCATCATTTGATGTCCTTTTTGCCTCTAAAAGTGAAAAGTATGCTAATAGGTACCAGAGGCAGAGAAGTTATAGCATATGTGCCTCAAGAGGAAGGATGAGGGAATGTGGTGGAATTAAGTCAGAAAGGCAGACTGGGTCTGACTGGATTTGAGAAGGTTCTATCATTTGGTGACCACTGGCCAACCAGAATGGTGGCTTCTCCAGAGGAAATCACATGTTAGGTCATAAAAACGACCTTGGAAACTCTGGCTTTTTCTGATTTTAAGCCAAATCATGTCCTACTCCTTCAATACTATTCCTATAATCTTTTTTTAGCATAATCAAAATCTCCAGCAGTTTTGAGCTGAGCAAACTTGGGCTTTGAGGACAGACTGCTTGTCCTTGCAATGGGCCTTCATGCTCTGGTGACAGAGATAGCAGGGACTCAGCTGCCCTCCAGCTAATCACATCTGCCTTTGAGACTGGTCATTGCCTTGCATCTCTGCCTCAACAAAAGAAAATCAAATTGGTTTGTGGGCATTCTGTTGCAACTGGTATGTGGCATGTTGCAGTAATAGAGTGTCTGAAGTATGAAGTGTGCTTCCATTTGTTGCACTTTATCATAATCGGAGACTCAGAGCTTCAACCAAAAGATAGAGCAGGGTCTGAAGTCTACTTATTGGATGACAAGAAGCACATAAATAGGGGGTAGAGAAGGAGGCAGAATGTGGAAGAGAGCTGAGCAATGTTTTCAACAATAATACACATTTCAACATTGTTCAGATGAAGTCTTATGTATAGGAAGACTCAGGGTCACTTAGGGAGAATGAGCATGAATTGACCAAACAAATTTCCACAGTCTCTAGAGTGATGTAAACAGTGACCTCAAAGGTCAAAGGACTCTGATCACAAAATCATAGCTGGAAGGAACAATGGAACATCAATCCCACGGGGTGCACAGACATAGCCAAGGTCACACAGATGGTTAGCAATGGGTCAAGATTTAAAGTATCATATCCGGTTCATGACATCATCTTCTAGAAGAATGTGACTATGAGCTAAGAGTACATGTTTTAAGATGTCAGAAAACTGACTCTGGGTGTGAAAAGCCAGGGAAAGCTTCAAGGAGGACATATTGTGGTTTAAAGTAGGATTTAAATGAGCAGAGAGCAGAAGGCATTGCAGCTGGAGGGGGATACCCCAAACTTGCCAAGAATATGTGAAGCCTGGTATCTCAGTATCAGGAAAGGAAGTAAGCAGATTCTTGTGGCAAAAAAAATAGCTACAGCAGTAAAATTAAATCCTGTTTCCGGAAGAAATATAAACTCTTGTAAGAGATGAGAAATTTAAACCTTTGTGCTCTAGCTTAACTGTCTTAAGAAAACAACAGCTCCATGGAAGGTTGAAGAAAGAAGGAAGATAAAACTTGACTTGCCTTCCCCTTAAAGGAAGAGTATTTCCTGCTGGCAGCTATCAACATTTATGCAGCACCAGAAGCGTTTCATCCCAGTGGGACAATCAGGGCAGGGACAGTTCTCCAAAGCTTGGAGGGCCAGGTTCAGCTTCCCCAGAGCCAAACCCATTCTCCAGTGGGCTACAGGACCACAGGGGGCCTGAATCAGCCTTGCTAATTATGCTCAGTTCACTGGCCCATAACAAACCTCCTTTAGCCAGAATGGGATGCAGCATCTTAATACAATGTAGGCAAAGAGCACAAACAAACATGGAGAAACACTTATAAAGTGAGTCTGGGTGAAAAGCAGAGAACCCACACCCAAAGCAGGACGACAGAGATGTAAAATTTACATCAGGGACAGGAGGCTCTGGGAGATGGCGGCGTGAGCAAGGCGGCAGAAATCTCCTCCCAAAATCATATAAATCTATGAAAATACAGCAAATACAACTACTCCTAAAACAGAGACCAGAATTCACAGGACAGCACACAGTCTGCATCTGCACCTGAGAGGACTCAGCACCCCGCAAGGCAGTCTTGAAGAGCCCAGCTGACATACGTGGCACCTACCAGCGACCACTTCTATCACCATGAAAAGACAGAGGAATATGGTACAGACAAAGATCACCCAGACCCAGACAACACCTGAGAGGGAACCTGAAGGGATGGAAATGCACAATCTTCCTGAAAAAGAATTCAGAATAAAACTCATAACCATGCTGATGGATCTACAGAGAAATATGCAAAAGGTGAGGGAGGAAGTGAGAGAAGTCAGGAAAGACAATGCAGAAATGAGACAAGCCATCGATGGGCTTAGCTGCAGACTGGATGAGATGCAAGAGACTGTTAATGCAATAGAAATCAGAACACAGGAATACAGAGCAGCTGAGGCAGAGATAAAAGGATCTCTAGGAACGAAACCATATTAAGAGAACTGTGTGACCAATCCAAACGGAACAATATTCGCATTATAGGAGTACCAGAGGAAGAAGAGAGAGAAAAAGGGATAGAAAGTGTCTTTGAAGAAATAATTGCTGAAAACTTCCCCATGCTGGGGAAGGAAATAGTCTCGCAGTCCACGGAAGCCCACAGATCTCCTAACACAAGGGACCAAGGAAGGCAACACAAAGACACATAATAATTAAAATGGCAAAGATCAAAGATAAGGACAGAGTATTAAATGCAGCTAGAGAAAGAAAAAAGATCACCTACAAAGGAAAACCCATCAGACTATCATCAGACTTCTCAACAGAAACCTTACAGGCCAGAAAACAATGGCATGATATATTTAATGTAATGAAACAGAAGGGCCTCGAACCAAGAATATTGTATCCAGCACGACTATCATTTAAATATGATGCAGGGATTAAACAATTTCCAGACAAGCGAAAGCTGAGAGAATTTGCCTCCCATAAACCACCTCTACAGGACATCTTAAAGGAACTGCTCTAGAGGGAAGCACTCCTAAGGCTAAAAAGATATCACCAGAGAAAATAAAATCATAGCAAAGAAAGCAGACCATCCAAATACTAACTAAAGGCAAAGAATAAAACACCTTGTATATAAAGAATGGAGGAGGAAGAATAAGAAGGGAGAGAAAAAAACATCAGACAGTGTTTACAATTACTTAAACAGAAAGTTAAGTTAGATTGTTAGATAGTAAAGAAGCAACCCCTGAACCTTTGGTAACCATGAATCTAAAGCCAGCAATGGCAATAAGTACATATCTATTGATAATCACCCTAAATGTAAATGGACTGAATGCACCAATCAAAAGACACAGCGTAACAGAATGGATAAAAAAGCAAGACCTATCTATATGCTGCTTACAAGAGACTCACCTCAAACCCAAAGATATACACAGACTAAAAGTGAAGGGATGGAAAAAGATATTTCATGCAAACAACAAGGAGAAAAAAAGCAGGTGTTGCAGTACTTGTATCAGACAAAATAGACTTCAAAATGAAGAAAGTAGCAAGAGATAAAGAAGGACATTACATAATGATAAAGGGGTCAATCCAACAAGAGGATATAACCATTACAAATATATATGCACCCAACACAGCAGTGCCAGCATATGTGAAACAAATACTAATAGAATTAAAGGAGGAAACAGACAGCAATGCATTCATTTTAGGTGACTTCAACGCACCACTCACTCCAAAGGACAGATCAATCACACAGAGAATAAGAAAAGACACAGAGGCACTGCACAACACACTAGAACAGATGGACCTAACAGACATCTACAGAACTCTACACCCAAAAGCAACAAGATACACATTCTTCTCAAGTGCACATGGAACATTTTCCAGAATAGACCACATACTAGGCCACAAAAAGAACCTCAGTAAAGTCAAAAATATTGAAATTCTACCAACCAACTTCTCAGATCATAAAGGTATAAAACTAGAATTAAATTTTAGAAAGAAAACAAAAAGGCTCACAAATACATGGAGACTTAACAACATTCTCCTAATTAATCAATGGGTTAACAACCATATCAAAACAGAAATCAAAGAATATATGGAGACTAATGACAACAACAACACAAAGCCACAACTTCTGTGGGATGCAGCAAAGGCAGTTCTAAGAGGAAAGAATATTGCAATCCAGCCCTATTTAAAGAAGGAAGAACATTCCCAATGAATAGTCTAAAGACACAATTACTGAAATTGGAATAAGAAGAACAAATGAGACCCAAAGTCATCAGAAGGAGGGACATAATAAAGATCAGAGAAGAAATAAATAAAATTGAGAAGACTAAAACAAAAGAAAAAAAAATCAATGAAACCAAGAGCTGGTTCTTTGAAAAAACAAAATAGATAAAACCCTAGTCAGACTTATTAAGAGAATCTACACACATAAACAGAATCAGAAATGAGAAAGGAAAAATAACGACAGACCACACAGAAATACAAAGAATTATAAGAGAATATTATGAGAATATATATGCTAACAAGCTGGAAAACCTAGAAGAAATGGACAACTTCTTAGAAAAATACAACCTTCCAAAACTGACCAAACAAGAAACAAAAAAACTAAACAAATCAATCAACAGCAACGAAATTGAAGCAGTAATCATAAAACTACAGAAGAACAAAACCCCCAGACCAGATGGATTCACCTCTGAATTCTACCAGACATACAGAGAAGAAATAACACCCATTCTCCTTAAAGTTTTCCAAAAAATAGAAGAGGGGGGAATACTTCCAAACTCATTTTATGAAGCCAGCATCACTCTAATACCAAAACCGGGCAAAGACCTCACCAAAAAAGAAAACTACAGACCAATATCCCCGATGAACATAGATGCAAAAATACTCAACAAAATATTAGCAAACCGAATTCAAGAATACATCAAGAGGATCATACACCATGATCAAGTGGGATTCATCCCAGGGATGCAAGGATGGTACAACATTCCAAAATCCATCAACATCATCCACCACATCAACAAAAAGAAGAACAAAAACCACATGATCATCTCCATAGATGCTGAAAAAGCATTTCACAAAATTCAGCATCCATTGCAAGGATGGTACAACATTCGAAAATCCATCAACATCATCCAGCACATCAACAAAAAGAAGAACAAACCACATGATCATCTCTATAGATGCTGAAAAAGCATTTGACAAAATTCAGCATCTATTCCTGATTAAAACTCTCAACAAAATGGGTATAGACGGCAAGTACCTCAACATTATAAAGGCTATATATGACAAACCCACAGCTAACATCATACTTAACGGTGAGACGCTGAAAGCTTTTCATCTAAGATCGGGAACAAGACAGGGATGCCCACTTTCTCCACTGTTATTCAACATAGTACTGGAGGTCCTAGCCACAGCAATCAGACAAAACAAAGACATACAAGGCATCCAGATTGGTAAAGAAGAAGTCAAATTGTCACTATTTGCAGATGACATGATACTGTACATAAAAAACCCTAAAGACTCCACTCCAAAACTACTAGAACTAATATCTGAATTCAGCAAAGTTGCAGGATACAAAATTAACACACAGAAATCTGTTGCTTTCCTATACACTAATGATGAACTAACAGAAAGAGAAATCAGAAAAACAATTCCATTCACAATTGCATCAAAAAATAAAATACCTAGGAATAAACCTAACGAAGGAAGTGAAAAAAAGACCTGTACTTTGAAAACTACAAGACACTCCAAAGAGAAATTAAAGAGGACGCTAACAAATGGAAATGCATCCCATGCTCTTGGCTAGGAAGAATCAATATTGTCAAAATGGCTATACTACCTAAAGCAATCTACAGATTCAATGCAATCCCTATCAAACTACCAACAGCTTTCTTCAATGAACTGGAACAAATAATTCTTAAATTCATATGGAACCACAAAAGACCCCAAATAGCCAAAGCAAACCTGAGAAGGAGGAATAAAACAGGGGGAATTACTCTCCCTGACTTCAAGCTCTAATACAAAGCCACAGTAATCAAGACAATTTGGTATTGGCACAAAAACAGACCACAGACCAGTGGAACAGAATAGAAAATCCAAACATTAACCCAAACATATACAGTCAATTAATATTTGATAAAAGTGCCTTGGATATACAATGCGGAGACGACAGCCTCTTCAGCAGCTGGTGTTGGAAATACTGGACAGCTACATGTAAGAGAATGAAACTGGACTACTGTCTAGCCCCATACACAAAGGTAAACTCAAGGTGGATCAAAGACCTGAATGTAAGTCATGAAACCATAAAACTCTTAGAAAAAAACAGGCAAAAATCTCTTTGACATAAACATGAGCAACTTCTTCATGAACATATCTCCCCAGGCAAGGGAAACAAAAGCAAAAATGAACAAGTGGGACTATATCAAGCTGAAAGCTTCTGTACAGCAAAGGACACCATCAGTAGAACAAAAAGACATCCTACAGTATGGGAGAATATATTCATAAAAAACGTATCTGATAAAGGGTTGACATCCAAAATATATAAAGAACTCACGCACCTTAACAAACGGAAAGCAAATAATCCAATTAAGAAATGGGGAGAGGAAATGAATAGACACTTCTCTAAAGAAGAAATTCAGATAGCCAGCAGGCACATGAAAAGATGCTCCACATCGCTAATCATCAGAGAAATGCAGATTAAAACCACAATGAGATATCACCTCACACCAGTGAGGATGGCCAACATCCAAAACACAAACAACAACAAATGTTGGCGAGGATGTGGAGAAAAGGGAACCCTCCTACACTGCTGGTGGGACTGCAAATTAGTTCAACCATTGTGGAAAGCAGTATGGAGGTTCTTCAGAAAACTCAAAATAGAAATACCATTTGACCCAGGAATTCCACTCCTAGGAATTTACCCTAAGAATGCAGCAGCCCAATTTGAAAAGGACAGATGCACCCCTATGTTTATCGCAGCACTATTTACAATAGCCAAGAAATGGAAGCAACCTAAGTGTCCATCAGTAGATGAATGGATAAAGAAGACATGGTACATATACACAATGGAATATTATTCAGCCATAAGAAGAAAACCAATCCTACCATTTGCGACAACATGGATGGAGCTAGAGGGTATTATGCTCAGTGAAATAAGCCAAGCCGAAAAAGACAAGTATCAAATGATATCACTCATATGTGGAGTATAAGAACAAAGAAAAAAACTGAAGGAACAAAACAGCAGCAGACTCACAGAACCCAAGAATGGACTAATAGTTACCAAAGGATAAGGGACTGGGGAAAATGGGCGGGAAGGGAGGGATAAGAGGGAAAAAGGGGCATTACGATTAGCAGATGTAATGTTGTGGGGGGCATGGGGAGGGCTGTACAATTCAGAAAAGACAAGTAGTGACTCTACAGCATCTCACTACGCTGAAGGACAGTGACTGTAATGGGGTTGGTGGGGGGGACCTGATGAAGGGGGTAGTTTAATCACCATAATATTGCACATGTAATTGTAGATTAATCATACCAAAGTAAACTATTAAAAAAAATTACATCAGGATGAATTAGATTGAAAAGAAAAATGAACACAATTGTAGCCAGTTGGTTGGACTATGGGTGCTTTTTTATCTTTTAAAATAATCCTTATAATTGTATGATTTAAATAATAAATACATTTTGCAATACTTTCATCAGCTGTGCTTGCTTTGTTTCTCCAACTCAGCCCCAACATACATTGAGCCAATAAAATAAGTAGGCAAAGTTTTCCTTCAGCACTCACCCACCCACACCCTCTCCTTAATATCCTCAGTTTGCACCCTTCATACTCTCTCCCAGGTCTCCTTCTTCCCTTTCCTCCTGCCACCTAGCTTCCCAAAATATTTCCTAGTTTTAAAGCCATCCCCAGTGCTCAGCAGTGCAGCAGCTCACCGGATGAGCTCATAGAGGTAGGCTGCTCTCCAGGATAATGTGGTGGCCTGATAGCTGGGTAGTCTCCAAAAACAGACTCCATCGATGCCTTCCCTCTCTGCACACATGTGCTACTTCCTGTCCTTACAAATGGCCTGGCCTTAGTGACCTGCCTGATCAGTAAAGTGCTGTGCAGGTAACATTCGGAGGCCGGGCCATAAGAAACCTTGCAGCTTCCTCCTTCCTCTCTCTGGGTATTCGCTCTTAGGATGCTCTCTTTGAGAACCCAGCCGCCGTGCTGTGAGAAGCCCAAGGTACAAGGGGAGGCTAAGTGTAGGTGGTCCAGTCCAATCAACGAGTGTACGTGTTCCAACAGCGGGAATCAACTGCCTGCCTGTGAGTGCACCACCCTGGACACCCAGCCCAGGGGATCCTTCAGATGCCTGCAGCCCAGACTCCATCCACATGGCTCAAATGTATGAGCAACCTCAAGTGAAAACCCCACTAAGCTCCTCAATCCACAGAATGAACCAATTTATACTATTATAAATAATAACAGTGTTTTAAGACACTAAGTTTTGGGGTGGTTTTGTAATGTAGCAGCAGAACATTTAAAAATACTTTTTAAAAACTGGATGACAAAACTTCAGTTTCTGTGGTCCTTGATTTGGGGAGAGTTTATGGGAATGAATGCTTTTTTATTCAGTCATTTCTTTAATCATTCATTCGTTCACCCAACTTAAACATAATGAAGAATACCTCTGTATAAGGCACTGTGCCAGAAGCCAAATTTCACAGCAAAGCGGATCAGAAACAGCCCATGCAAAAAATGTATTTCATCAAAGACATCGGTATGTTACATAAAAATAGCACAATTACTTGAATTTGGGCAGGCCACAAGGGTAGGATTTGAATATATGCATATTTGGGTGCAAAGCATGAAAGAAAAATAGAATAGCATGATCAAGGCCACTGACACGAAACAGCAGGAAGAAGGTGAGGGAATTAATAAAAAGCCCTCCAGTTTGATTAGAAAGTGAGGGGCCCCAAAGAGAAAGGTGGGCAGCAGGGTTCATGGGAAGGTTGGTACCTGGCCCTTGAGCAGGTCTCCCCAAGGTGGCAGTCCTCTGAACCACTGTCAATATGTCCCCGAAGGCCAGCATCAATGTGTTCTACGTCCTCTTCCACAGACCAGTCACTTATTGTTTCCAGCTCCGAACTCATTGCTTTGCTGAAAGACTATAGAATAAAGAATGCACGAATCAAGCCTAAATGAGTCTCCAAAGAATTCAAACTGTACATTTTTCTGGGTTAAAGTGTGGCCCCCACTGCATTTCTGAGCTGTAGCAAAGTCTACACATTCACCACCCATTAATATTGATGGACTCATGAAGATGCTATTAGGTGAGAGAGCATGATCATAGCTCAGAGTTAATGGGTGCAAGAATCGATCCCATTCCAACCTCCAGGGAGAGACTCACAGGGAGCTGGACAAGGGTTACAGGCATCACCCAAAGTATTAGCTGACCTGGATTCCCAACTCTGCTGGTAATTTGCAATGTGAACTTAAGTAAGTCACTTACCCTCACTGAGCCACGGTTTCCCCATCTGCACAATGCATAGTATCTCTAAGGTTACTTTAAACTGTGACATTTCATGATTCTATAGGAGAGAGGCATGTAAAGTGGAATAGAGGAAAGGAGTGAAGACACACCTGACTCACACATCTGCTATCAACTCCCAATGCATCCATGGAATTCTGACCAAGTCCTAATGGCGTCAGTGTTTGGCTAGTGCTATGTATGAGTTAGTTCTTGGCTGACAGTTAACTTCTACCTAGGACAACTGGGACCATCTGAGACCATGATCCCAAGTTTCTCCCTGTACACCTCATTCCTGAGGTCAAACTTCATCATTAAATGCTTAAATGTAATACATTTGGATTTAGCCTCATGAATAAGATGCTGTCAGAATTCACGAGGAAAGGGGAAATGCTCATCATTTTTTCTTCTCTCCCTTCTTGGGAATGTAATGTAACTTCATTTCACCACCCCATAATTTACTTCAGGGAGTTGGAAAGACAATGTTTAGCTTTTCATTAATATTTAAATAGCTCATTAAGAGCTTGTAATTTACTATAAGCAAGAAGTTGTGAAGTTCATGATAAAATGAACTACCATTTCATCGGCTTACAAGCTGGGTACTCTCAGTTCTTTAATTTGAGGAGAAAGTAGCAGTTTTATTTAGGATCACATGAAACTTTACAACAATGCAGGTCCCAATATCCCCAGATTTGAGTACGGAGATAGGTTCCTATACACCAAGAAGGGCTTCCTGCCTTAGGAGTTGAGTTGAGGGTAGAGGGGCACCATATGCTAAGATGTGGTCAGCCCATGCCCCTTCAGAAATGAGGCTCCTCCCACCCTCTCCAGGGGTCGCTGTCCTCACCTGTGTCAGCAGTCAGCACTACCAGTTACCTTTCTCTCCTGCTGAGCAATCATGTAGGATTCAAAGGGAAAAACAGAGGATGCCACTAGGCGCACCATCTGGCTTGTGGGAAATAGTGGAGAAATGGGCCACCCAAGCAAAGTTTACTCTGGAGCCCTCACTTTGATGTATTCTCTGTCGTATGCCCAAAAGCTTTCCCTCCCTTGGCCTTTGAGCAGATGACAGTTTGGGTAAGCAAGGATAGGGGTTTGTCTGGGGGAAAGACAACTATACAGAAAAAGGAGAGCCTAACGCCTTGTTCCAAGAACCAAGAGACAGTTCCAAGAATCAAGAAATAGTGGCTAAGAGCCAAGAAAGAGTGGCTAAGATACAGAAGCCTGTCTTGGTTTGAGTCCCAGTTCTGCCACTTGTGATGTTAGGCATGTTACTTAACCTCTCTGTTCATAGATGTCCTTGTCTATAAAGCAGGCAGAGTAACAGTTCTTAGAACATGGGAATTTGGGTCAATTAAATGACATCACATATATGAAGCACTAGAGCAGCTACTGGCACATGCTCCATGTTTGCTATTTTATCACCAGGGGTTTCTGCAGCTACCAAGATAGCTGGTATATCAGTTGAGCTGATTTTATACCTGCTGGCCTCCTAGTAGAGTGTGGCCAGCCAACAAGCATAAAGTTTCCAAGTCCTTACCACTGTGGAACTACACAAGCCACAAATATCTTCCGGCCTCATCCCCACCTGAGTCGCAGAAAAAGAGTAAGAAATCAGAGAATTGGGAGTAGGACTTAATACATGCAGGACAGTGACAAAGCCATGACTGGACAGTCTAGATACTCGGTTCCAAGCCCTGTTCTGGCTTAGATTGTGCATGTGATCCCTGTGGAGCTTGACCTGGATGGCTTCCATGGACCCTCCCCGTTCTAAGACCTGACACCCTGGGGGCCCAGCACCTTGCCCAATACCCCACTCTTGGGTAGTGAGGTGCTGACCACCATGGCTGCTGTGCCCTTTGAAAACCCTGATCTGTGGTTCTCATGCCTGCTTCATCATACAGGATTGGGCTCATTCCAGGTCATGGCTTCCCCAGTTCATACACGCCTCTGTCATAAGATGAAGTGACAGGGCTGGAGGGTTTGTGTCCTTTACGTCTCCCACATTTGTAGAATCCCCACCCTCCTAGGCACCCAGAAGCTTCTGGGACCCTATGGATCACAGCCTACTGATCCTATCCTTTTTGCTTTCAGTGCAGTTAGCTCTTTGCAGGAGAAACTCTGAGGTAACTAAACTATATTTGCTTTTCTGCTCTACCCCAAATAACAGCATATGTTTTCTGGGTTATGTCAGCTCACTGAGCTGTCAAGGACACTTGTGAGAAATCAAATGTTCTTCATGGATGGTGTTGCCACACACACATGCTCAAATGCACGTGCATGCATACACACACACACACACACTGCTTTTTTAATTACCATATGGTAAGAGTCAGGAAAAGATGAAGGATTGGAGCTCAGGAAGAGTAGAATTTTAGATGAACTCACCCATTCTTCCTCCAGGTTGAACCCATGGGCTTTAACAATCTAGCTGAGTCCTGATTCTTAACTGCACCAAGCTGAGTGAAATATCTGGCAATCAGAGAGCAGTAACCAATTTTGCTGAGGGGGCAAAAAGAAGTGTGGGCCACACTTGGTACTTTCCCTGCTCTCTTGTCTCAGCAATGTTAGTGGGCCACTCGTGATAGGTGGAGACAGAGGGTGACCTCCAGCAGTTGTACTAGAATGTGAATGTATTATGTAGGGAGCTTTATTGAATTTTAGGCAGGTGAGTGATAGACTTTCCCACATTGTGAGCTCTCATCAAATGTTTCCGGACTGACTGATGTCTTCTCTCACTTTATAGGCTCCCTTGAGGAATAAATCCAATTGGAAAAACAACACACTGTTTGTACCTAATTAGACGTGTTTCCTATAAAACTAGAACTCTTTATTAAAATGTATAAGCATAGGCATTAATCTGAATTAGCATAAATGCCATACTTAAACGGACTGCTTATTTCGAAACCAGAACTATAAATATGAAGGAATAATTAGATGCTTTGCTCACTGCGGCTTAATTTTCTAATGTAACTATTTAAACCAGTGACACTTTATGGATATTCCTGGACATTCTGAAAAATTCTTGGAAGTTATCAACCCCCTCCTATAAAAATGCATCTGTAAACAACATTTTCCTACATTCTGAAGGTATGCTGAGAATCCCTGTAGCCCATTTATAAACCTCTCCACTTCCCTTCACCCCCAGGGCCTATGGACTCAGGCCAAGAACTCCTAACTTGGTTCTTAGCCCTAGTCCTAGCTTCAATACTGTGCTTCTCTCCCCTTGAGATCTTGTAACATTAGAGTTTAAGAAAAACCCCTTCCCAACCCCAATATTGTTTCAGGTACTGAGATTTAGAGAGGTTGGCATCAAAACCTCATGAGCATTTTCTTTTATTATGGTTTCAACTTCCCTAGAAAAGATTTTTTCCAGTTTAATGAAAAATGAGACTTTACTTGCCCTCTGTCTTGTCTGTCTTAGAACCTATTTATTTTTTCACCTTATAGCCAAGAAAAGGAAAAGAGAAAATTGTTAAATAATAATAAAGTCTTTCTAATCTTCAAAAAAAGCCATGATTTGCTTTCCTCTAATCAGGAGGGGTTAATTTTTCATTCTCTTTTGACAAACATGTTTGAAGTTCCTGTACTCCTTTCTAATCAACAGTCTAAAATATGGTTATCCATGCTTAATCTTTCTCATTGAAGACTCCCCTGTGAAATAAAGTCTGTTGCCTTTAGATCTCTACCACCACCATCCTTGAAAGGAATGATATCCCTTTACACAGACCAGAAAAAAACACTAAACATATATGCTCTCTTTCTTAGGCTGGAAGTCCTCAAATCTGATGTCTTAAGAACTTATTCAGGCCATTTAAATTGGACAAGGCAGAAAGTGGTTTGGAGCCCTGGTTTCCTCATCTGTAGAAACAAGGCTGCTGATTACAAAACTAACCTTGCAGGGTTGCCATGAGGATTAAAGGGCATAATGTGTGTAAAGTACCCGGCGCAGCACCTGTCATAGAACAGCTAATAGAAACTGTCCAACGGGCTCAAGCAAAGAAAACTACAGCACCATGGACAGCTCCTTATAGCCAGCCATTTCGGAGGTGGTCTTCCCAGATGCCTAGCTGATAGCTGCCTCACCCCTACTTTACAGAGAAGGATTCTCTGGTTCTGAAAAGCACCTTGAGCAACTGGACAAATTCTGGCTTTCTGTGGCAAGGAAATCATCCTCTTCTCATCTCCATCTGAAGGTGCACGCCACTAGATGTGTGGCTCATGAAAGGGATCTAAGTGCTCAGAGGTCTTTCTGGATTATATACTTGGGTTTCCTTTCAGTGTCCTGTGGCTAAGCCCCCAGCTGACCATTCTTCACAGATCTTTCCTCACTGTAGGTGAGTACGGGGGATTCTTTGTTCCGGCTCCATCCCTAAAGACTATGTTTCTTGACAAACCGAATTTCTCAGGGAAAATAATTTGGCCCTATTCTGTACCTTCCTTGGCCTGGTATGTTGGTTTCAGGGCAATTTCCCACTACATTTTGGACAGTCAGCTCCTACAAGTGAAAATACCAGCCAAGAAACTATCTTTCTAAATAAAACAATGACTAAATGTTAGCAGACTTCATCGTCAGAACAGGGCAGGAGTTGTGAGGGGTGCTGAACAAACATGGATGTGCTCTTTGAGGACAGTCATTAGCTGCGTGAGTTCCTGCCACGTGCTGCTCTGTGTGGCTGCCCACATAAGAGCACGTGCATCTGCGCCCCACCACTGACCCTGTCTCCAGGAAAGGGTTATTGACTCCTTACTGCTAGCACCACTTGTTGACAACGTAGATGGGCTCTAGTTTTGCTCCTGAAAAATACATATTAAAATCAAATTTTATAAAGTGAGGGTCACTTTATCATTGATTGACATTAGAATTAAATTCCTCCTTTCAGTTTCCAATTGTCCCCTAACTGTGAATGGTCTAAACACATCAATTTCCAGCTGCTCTGCCTCCTGCCAAACTAGTTCTGACAGCTGTTAGGCGTTTGATCATTACCTATCAACTTTTCCTAAGACAGATCTTGTTACTATTTTCCTGGACAATATAGCTTGATGCTTGCTTTTCCACATTTTTTCCCTCTACCTTCAACCCAGCTTACACAAAGCTGCCATATTAATATTCTTAAAGTTTACCTCAGCATTCAGCCCTGTTTAAAATCCTTGTTTTTAATGGCTCTTCATTGCCTACCAAATCACATACAAACCCCTCAGCCTGGAATTCAGCATTCTTTTGGATAATGGTTTCAACAAGCTCTTCCTGCTTTTTCCTAATTAAATATTCCCTCATATGCAAACTGAATTGATTAATAATCCCAAACAAATTTATCCTTGTATCTTTACCCATGTTCCTCTGTCCTTCTGGAACGATCTCTCCCTTCTCATAAAATCTTCCTGTTCTTCAAGGCCACCACAAGCTCCATTCCTTCGTACAATTTTTGCTAAGTAACAATAAAAGCTAACATGTAGTCAGTATTTAGGATATGCCAGGCACTGGCCTAAGCACATTCCAGGCATTAGACATCACTTTTTTCCTAGCAAAAACAACCTAATACAGCCCATACTTTGCAGATTAGGAAACCAAAGTTTAACAAGTTGGGATTCTTGCCCAGGATGTTAAGAACTACTGAGTGGTGAAACAGGCTTTGAACATAGGCAGCCTGAACCTGGGGCCCTCACCTTTAAACCAGTCTCCTGTGCTGCTTCACACAACCCACAGCACTTGACTAACTCAGTGCTTACTTTATTCCACCCCCATCTTCTATTATAACTGTCTTCTGTGTGTTTGTCTTCCTTTCCTTCACTCTGGATAGTGAATGCATTCCCAACTTTGCCATATTCATCTACAGCTATAACCAGCACAGTGCCTGAAACTTGAGTGAAGGGAACTTTGATAAGGGGTGAGGAGACTGTCAATGTGGGTATTTTGGATGAAGGAGTGACCCCGATCTATTCCCAGAGGTTTGGGATCCTGGGAGAGAACAGGGTAAATCTTATTTGAAACACATTCTACAGTCCTTAAAGCAAGGCCTCCTTGTTCGGGGCAAGAGGTCAAGGAGCTAACACGGTAGGCAGAGCACAGAGCCCAGCCACAGGGAGCTGCATTTTCCAACTAGCTCCTTCTTCTACCCTTGTCCAAAGGGACTGTGATGGGATAAGAGCGAACCCACTCAGAGAGCAAGAGTCATGATGGGGTTCACCTCAGAGAAAGAAGGTGTGGCCCGAGGGAAGCCAGCCAAGCCTCTGGCTGAGGCAGGGCTGTCTGGAAATTGCAGCAAGGAGAGTGAGGATACAAAGGGAGGGGGTGGGCAGATGACCCACTGATGAGATTCCCTCAGACTCTGGTTGTACCAGAATCCCAGCACCCACAATTGGGGCATTTGAGAAAAGTGTAATAAAGGGATTCTTCCCAAGAGTGTGGGAGGGCATAGGGAACTTGCAGGGGGGCAGTGCTGTGTCCTGTGGTGCAAAACAGTGGGGGCAATACCACCCCTAGGTCTGAGGGCAAACCTAGAGACAGAGAAGCTGTCTGACAAGAATGGTGACTTTAAGTCAAGGGACACAGAAAGCCAAAGGCAAATTTGGAGCAAGGCTGCTGAAGGGAAAAAATAACGCAACTCCATTCTCCTCTCTCCCTCTTCTCTACTTCTTCGCCTCCCCATTGTGGCTAAACGTAACCAAAGCGAGAGAGCAAGGAAGTCCACTCACGTCATCCAGAGAAGGCAGCCTCCCAGGCATGGGGCAGGTGGAATGGGTGTAAGGTGGATCTGGAGGGGCAAGGAGAAGACAGCTGTCAGAGTCATGGTCTCGTCAACAAAGTACAGACGCTGAGAGCATGTTATGGACTGAATTGTGGCCTCCAGCCCCGCAATTCATAGGTTGAAACCCTAGCCTTCAGGGTGACAGTATTTGGAGGCAGAGCCTGTAGAGAGGTAATTAAGGTTAAATGAGGCACTAAGAGTGGGGCTGTAACCCAGCAGGACTGGTGGCCTTGTAAGAAGAGATACCAGTGATGCACATGCACAGAGGAAAGGTCATGTGAGAGAAAACACAATGAAAAGAAGCCAAGAAAGGCCTCAGGAAACACCAATCCTGCCAACACTTTGGTCCTGGACTTCTAGCCCCCAGAACTGTGAGTAATATATTTCTGTTGTTTAAGTCACCTAGTCTGTTGTTTATTTATGGCTGCTCTAGCCAACTAATACAGAGAAAGAAGGAAATTTAAAGATTGTCCCACCTGGCACTCTTAAATTACAGAGGAGAAGTCTGAGCAACAAGAGGGGATGTGCTTCCCCAAGACCGCATGGTGGTTTAGAGGTAGAGTTTGGGCTGAAAGCCAACATGGCAGATTTCCAGGCCAGGCCAGCCCATGATGGCCAGAAACCCCAAGATGGTGATCATGAGTTAAGTCCAACTTGGTTTTGTATTTAGTTAGGCTTGTATCTGATACTGGGTTTTAACGACGCTTGAACAATGCAGGGGTTAGGGGTGCTGACCCCCTGTGCAGATGAAAATCCACACATCACTTCCGACTCCTCAAAAACTTAACTACTAATAGCCTCCTCTTGCCAGAGCCTTACCAATAACATAAACAGTCAATACCTACTGTGTATGTCATATTATATACCATATTCTTAAAGTGCGCTAGAGAAAATTATATTGAGAAAATCATAAGAAAGAGAAAATAAATTTATAGTACTATACAGTACTGTACATTTGTTGGAAAAAATCCACATATAAGAGGACCCATGCAGTTCAAAGCCATGTTGTTCAAGGGTCAACTGTAGTTTCCAACTTTGAAAAATCAGGAGATTCCATATTAATATTCAGATGTTCAACTTCTCTTTAACATCAAAAGATCCAACAACTCTGGACCCACATTCTAGCCAGGCTACAAACAGCCTGAGCTAAGCTACAGCTGTCTACTTCTATGACATCCTCACCAACCAGTCTACCATCATGCCTGCTTTACTCATTTAGTTACTGTGTGGCCTGAGTAAGCACTTCTGTTACCAGCCCCTGATCACACCAAGCTATTTTTCAAAGGGAACGCACATGGATATCAGTAACTAATCAATATGCTACCCCTCACAGGAAATACTTGACTTGCAGTCAAGTCAAGACTTTGGAAATAAGGGAAGTAAGACTGTCTTCTGAGAGTTAAACTGTGAGGTCGACCCACAGTGGTGCAGAGCAGAGGTAGGCCAAGTTGTCTTAGAGAGATAAATATCCCCCAGGTGTGAAATACAGGATAGAAACCTGACTGTATGTGTGACATTACTAAAGAACGTGTCAACAGGTGTGGGGGTGGTCAACCATCAAAGCTTAGAAAATAGTCAGAAGCAAAAAGTGCTGATAACCATCCAAGTAACATTCAAGAAAAAAGGAATAGTGTTAGAAACACAACTGGACCATTTCCAGGACAGATAAGTCCACCATGCCCTATCCACTGGATAGCCCCATGAGCCATCAACCATCAACCATGGGCTTTGGGCCCATGCTCACCAAACCACCTCCTCTTCAGACTCTGCTTTCCATGTAAAAAAATTACTAGCTCCCTCCATGTGCCTGGGGATGGGTAGGCACTAGTTTCCTTGCACTTCCATGTGCTAGCTTTCTGATGGATTGCATCAGCTTTGGGAGTTTGATTAAAGGGCTCACACCTCTGAAGATCAATTTGATTCTCCATACCCTAAAAAAATCTAGTTTCTGAGCCTATAAGACTGAGAGCCAGATGTTCGCCTGGAGGTCTCGTGGGAGCCAGCAAGCTGATCTTCCTGGCAAGTTTCCTTTCCTCTCCCCTCCTCTGTACCCATGTACATGCTAGAACCTCATCTTTGGCCATACGGCCTCAGTTAAAAATAGTAATACACAAACAATTTAACAGGGATCTTTTGGACACAATGCCTTAACGAAAAGGAGAAACACTTTAAACTGCATGTCCACATGAGGCTATTTAAATTAATTAAAGCTAAATAAAATTTAAAATTCAATTCCTTAGTCATACTAGCCACACTTCAAGTACTCAATAAGTACATGTGGAGAGTTGTTGCTGTATCTGACAGCTCAGATATAGAACATTTCCAACATCTCAGAAAATTCTTTAGGACAGTGCTGACATTAGCGGTGGAATTTAGATAGGATGGGGAAATAAGTATGAATAGAAACACTTTCTGAAGGTTCTCAGATCACACCTCTGGGGTTTCCAGATGCTCTATAGGCAAGGCCTGTCCACTTGAAGAGTCAGAATAAGTGACTGGAGCAAATATGAGAAGTTCAGGTCAATCTCCCAGGGATACTGGCTGACTGACCTCCATGTCTCACCAACCTCCCATCTAGAGATGAACTTGAACCTCATCTGGGAGGGAGTTCTTAACAGTCACTTCTTCACTCAGGCAGTTTAGTGTTTGAAAAATGCTAAATCTTTGACCAAGCTTCCAAGACCTCTTCACCAGGACCTGACACTCACTGCAACTCCACAAAGGGGGTCCCAGGGACAGATAAAGACCAAGCCTGCTCATCCAGATAGCCCTGCACAGCCTTCCCTGCCAATTAGCTCATTCATTGCACATCAGAACTTGGTGAGAATGGCAGGGAAGGATTACTAACCCCATTTTAAAGATGAGGAAGCTAAAGCTCAGGGGATTTAGTGAAAGTATTCTTGGTAAAAGGCTGAAAAGTTCCAGAAAAGCCAGGATTTCAGCCTTAATTTCCCAACTCCTGGTTTCTTCTACTTACACTGTGTTGCCTCTTTAGAAATAGCTTTCAAGCTTGCAAACAATCTGCCCTAGTGGCAGAGGGTTGGGACACATGGTATGGAACCTGGACAAAGGAAGCATAGCTTTGTACCACTGTGCTCTTGATGGCAAGGCAATGGATGAAGATACAGAGGGGTCTCAGTATAGATGATGGGGAGAGGAGAAAGGGAAGGAATGGGGGTGGGGCTGGGAAACACACTGCTCTTATGACAGGAGCTCTGCTTTCCAATCTGTAGTGTGGGAAGGATGCTAATTGTCTCTTTCCGGCCACATAGGCAGGCTAGAACAATAGCGTGAAATAATAGATGAGAAAATCATTGGGAAGATGGTAAGAAGCTCAGAGATTTATGGCTCCTGTTTCTCAGAACCCAAAAGTAAATCTAAGATAAACAGACATTTTTGTCTCAGCCTTTTACTTTCATGAAAGAGATAAATGTCAAAGAAATCAAGCTTACATCAGACAGATTATATATAAGTTTCCCCCCCGAGTCCACGTGTTAGCAAAGGTTCGGTTCAGCTTCCTACATTTGTCCAGTTGGAGTCCTAAATAATGAGAATTACTCATAATGATGTAACTAGGCCTGACCAGACCATGATGGGTCTTCTGAATCACCAGAAACAGTCTTCAGATTTTTATACAGTAGATTTCACCATAGTATAATGATTTCGATGTTAGTAATCTGTTTGTAGTATACATAGCAGTACTCTTTTAAAACAGAATATTACATTTTTTTCTAACTATTCTGGATGATGGGGATTTTATTTTATTACTGAAAAATTATTAGGGTTTGTCATTGCTTTTGAAGAGAGTGGGTGTAGTCAGGAGAAAAATTCCATTTTCCCTGAGTTTTAACTTTCAGTTTAGTTTTGTGTTTCACACTATATGGGTCACCATGGATGATGCTTTAAGAAGATGGGGTGTGGTAAGTCTCACCTAATGACAGGCTTCCAAGGATAAAAGAGAAGAACAGAAAAGGAGAGAAAAGAGTGTGTATGTATATACGTGTGTGTGTGTTAGAGAGAGAGAGAAAATGAGAGACATTGCTAAGGAGCTTGGGAGACAGAGAGAGACAGAGGCGGAGAACTAGACAGGGAGACAGAGAAAGACAGAGATGGAAACTGAGCCAACAGTAATATCTCTTCCAGTAAGTCGTGTACCAGTGAGTTCCCACCTGTAAGTGAAAGGCTTTCTAAGCCCCCCAGGGAATTTACAGGGCCTGATCCAATCCTCACAAAGTAAAGCCCTCCATGCATCTAATAGCCTTTCCCAGCGATGCCAAGTCCAATCTAAGAGAGTCTTCCTGAGGCAAAGGCAAGGCAAGTAACTGACAAGACCAAACTTCATTGAGCGTAAGGCTGTCTAATGCAATCCTCCAGGCAATATTTCTTGGCTTTTCAGATGGTTTTCATTTCAGCTTGAGCCTGTTGATCTCCTGCCAGATGATCTGGGCAGCTTTGTGTGCTGTGTACTGAAATGTTTCAATCAGTGTCCTGTATTAACCACCCTTCAGCCAAACAGGGGCTCCTTTTCCCTCTCACCTCTCTGTTCCCATTATCTTGTCATTAGAATAGGGTGTAAACCTGGAGGTTTGTATTATACTGCTGGGGAAGTGACTCTTGCCCTAAATTACCTTGCCATGGTCTAAACGTTCATGTCCCTCCAAAACTGATATGTTGAAACCTAACTCCCAAGGTCATGATATTAGTAGATGGGGCCTTTGGGAGGTAAGATTAGGTCTTGTGGGCAGAGTCCTCATGAATGGGATAGTGCCCTATCCAAGCTGCCCAGAAAGCTCTTGTCCATTCCACCACATGTGGACACAGCAAGAAGTAGCCAATATGCAGTTAAATTACTAGAGTTCATCTAAACCCAGTTTTTCAGGTGTATGTGTGTGTTTAGGGAAAGGGTTGAAAAGATAGGGTATACAAGTATAAGTTACACTCTGTAAATAGACAAGAAAAGTCTGTGTGACTAGGCATTTCTACATTCAAAATGCACACATTTCCAATCTATCTGGCCTCTAGAAAGGATTCTGTGGCCCCTCTCTAAGGTTTGTCATTGACCCTGATGAGAATGGAGCCCCTACAGAGACCAGGACTCAAAGAAGCTGAGGCTTTGCCCCACAGGGAAGCCTAAGCTTTGGCAGGGATGGAGAAATGGGGACTGTAGATGCCATACAAATGAATTTCATCAACCAGTGTGGTGACAATATCCCAGTGTGGACAGAATAAAGCTTGAGAGTCAAATCCTGGGCCCTAGTCTAGGCCTGTCACCTACAGTAATTACTGACCCTCCCCGAAAATACCTAACCTCTCATAGCCTAAGACTTTTATCTGAAAAATGTGTATGAGAAATGCCCATGTTCCTCAGAAAGAAATGTTAAAAATGTTAAAAGTTAAAGATCCTTTCTCCCAGAGACCATCTCTTCTTCCTGGCTCCAAATAAAATATTTCGTACAGTCTTGAAATCCCAGAGCCCCAGTATTAAACATTTAGAGAAGCTGTCTGGCCAGATTTATTCTCTCACAATTGTCACTTAAAGGAAAAATCTTCTTCTCTAATTTAAGCCCATCTTGATGCATGTTAAGCTTGTTTCCAATGATTCTGCTCAAACATGGTGCTCAAACATGGTGACTCCATTGGTAATGAAAAGTACAGTGGTTGTGTGACAAGATATATTCTAGTCTTCACTCTGCTGCTTTAACAGTACTTAAGGCAAATCACTTCATCATTTTGTTTCTCTTAGACTTTTTACCAGAAGAAAATGATTGCTTTTAAGTAATTTAGAAAAAAATCACACTTATACCAAGGAAAAACTTTTTGAGGATTACATCGTAAAATATAAAATTTCTCAATGTATCCTTGAAGATGACCACTAAATATTTCGTCACATAGATCCGTTTATTTAACATGGTCTAACCCTAGTTTCCTCAGTTTTTCCTAATAAGATGTGTTTTCAGCTTTCTAGAATTTTCCTTGCTTCTCACGAATATGAATTTATTTCAAATTAACTTCTTTTTAGTATCATTTTTAAGGGAATTGATCTTGGCTGTTTAAGCATTCCTGGGTCTTTTTTCTCTGAACACCTTCTCAGAGAACTTACACCACTTATGAATTCTTCCTCAATTCACTAGCAAGAAATTGTCTTAAATTTCTTTCATTTGAGAACTCTTCATTTTCTCCTTCATTCCTGAAGAATATTTTCACTGGGTACAGGACTCTGGGTTGAAAATTCTTTTTTTCAGCATTTGAAAAAAAATACAATGCCATTTTTTCTGACCTCCATGGTGTAAGATAAGAAATCTGCTGTCATTTCATCTATTTTCCCCTATAAATAAGGTACCATTCTCTAGTTCCTTTCAAGATTTTTCCCATTGTCTTTAGATTTCAGAAGTTAACTGCTATGCACCTTGGTATGGATTTCTTTGGATTTATCCTCTTTTTGGTTTACTCATATTCTTGAATCTGTAAGTTTATATCTCTTGCCAAAATTGGGAAGTTTTCAGCCATTATTTCTTTGAATGCTTTGCCAGCCAAGACTCTTTATTCTCTTCTGGGATCCTTATGATATGAATGTTAAATGTTTTAGCATAGTCCCACAGGTCACCAAGGTTCTGTTTATTTGTTTGTTTCTTTCTCCAGTCTATTTTCCCTGCTATTCAGATTGGTTAGTTCTATTATTCTACCTTCTAGTTCACTGATTCTTTCCTCTGTCCTTTCCATTCTGCTGATGAGCCCATCCACTGAGCTTTTTCTTCAGTTTTCTTTTTCATTTTCCATTTGGTTATTTTTATATCTTCTATTTCTTTGCTGAGATTTTTGTATTTTCATCTGTTTCAAGGGTGTCATAATTGCTCATTAGAGCATCTTCCATGGCTGTTTAAAAAATTTTGTTAGATAATTCTAACATGTCTGTCATTTCAGTGTTGGCATCCTTTGGTTATCTTTTTTCATTCAATTTGTGAACCTCCTGGCTCTTGGTATGAAAAGTGATTTTCTATTGAAATGTGGACACTTTGTATTAACTTACGAGACTCTGGATCTTACTTAAACTTTTCATTTTAACTGACTTTTTCTCACACCACTCCAGCAGTGGACAGGGTAGCATTGCTTGTTACTGAGCAGGTCTGCCATTCAGCCTTTGTTGCCACCCAAAGTGGTGGCAGTGGTGAGGAAGCTCCTCATTACTGCTGGGTAGTGGCTGAAGCTCTGGCTTCCCAGGTGATCTCCATTAATACCATGGTGGCATGGCCTCATTACTGCTGGGTGAAGGTAAAAGTCCTAATTCTCCATTAAAACTCCTCTGATACCACTCCAGTGGGGAGGGAGGAGAGTGTCACTACTGCCAGATGGAAGTGGAAGCTCCAAAGCTCCCAAGTTTCCCAAGTGGTCTCCACTGACACCATGATGGCAGAGGGAAAGAGAGAGAAAAGCTGTTCACCAGATTAGAGGGATGAAAGTTCCAGTCCTCTGCTTGGATTTACCTGACACCACCCCAGCAGGGATGTTGGTACCTCATTATGACATCATGAGGGTGGTAGTTGAGACTCCTCATTTCGTATATGTTAACATGTATGGGGCTGGGACCACAGTTTTTTCCATGGCATTTGGCCAAAGTGTGGATTGGTTATTGTCTGAAAGTACTCTGTTTCGCTATGTTGTCCTTTTCCTGGTGCTTTGGCCGAAGATAGAAGGCTTTTACTGGGGCTTTGTTTGTGCTCACTTGTGTTTCTGGGTTGCTGATTTCTTCAAGTCCAAACCTGGGGTTGATGATGCATAAAGAAAACACAGGGAAATTACCACCATGTCACTCCTTGGGTCCCAAATCCCTAGCAAATCTGTCTTCTTCTCTCCACTTTTCAGAGTGTTCTTCTGCTTTTGCAATATAGAGTGTCCAGGGTTTCAGTTGTATTTGGCAGGAGTAATAAATAAAAGCATATCTACTCCATCTTCCCAGAGGTGGGAGTCACCCACAGTGTATCTTCAAAATTTAAATTTATTGCCAATATTTAAAAATCAGAAGATTTCAAATAAGAATCCAGGGATCTGGCTTCTCTTAAAAATTTGAAATATATGGCAATATTGGGCCCATATTCCAGAACAGGAACAAGGGGCTACAGATGCAATGTCTAATATGATAGCCCACTAACCACATATAACTAAGTTCAAATTTAAATTAACTAAAATTAAATAAATTAAAAATTCTTCAGTCATATTAGCCACATAGCACTAGTGGCTACCATTTTGGAGAGTGCAGATACAAAAAATTTCCATAAATGCAAAAATTTCTGTTGTACAGCACTAGGTTTGCACATGGTGGCGGCTTGTACAGGATGGAGATGTGCCTGCTCCACTTTGCCAACTCCCCACCACTTAATAATACATTGGACAATGACATCCATTTACCTCACCTGCTTACAAATTTGTTTATAATCGTTGGCTAAAGGGTCAGTAGGGTTTTTGACTCTGAGATACACAGAGGCAGGCATACCAGGTAGAGAGCACAGGAGAGCAGTGACACAGAGAGCACAGGAGAGCAGTGACACAGAGGAGGAGCCATGGTGCTGGGAAATGAAGGTAATTAGGTTTGGATATTCAGTAAGAAGAGATTTGGGGGAGAACAGCAAGGTAGAGACTAAAGCCTTGGCAGAAAGGAGACACAATTATATTCCCAAGTTTGCCTCTAACTAGCAGTGGGACTGGGTTTAAAGAACACCTTCTGCTCAATTATTAGAGAATACTGTGAAAAATTATATGCCAACAAATTGGAAAACCTAGAAGAAATAGACAATTTTCTAGAAAAATACAATCTTCCAAGACTGACCCAGAAAGAAACAGAAAATCTGAACAGACCAATTACCAAAAATGAAATCAAATTGGTAATAAAAAAGCTACCTAGGAAAAAACCCTTGTACCAGATGGCTTCATTGCTGAATTTTATCAAACATTTAAAGAAGAACTAATACCAAAAAGTAGAAGAGGAAGGAATACTTCCAAACTTATTCTATGATGCCAGCATCACTCTAATACCAAAAACAAAGACACCACACACAAAAAAATTACAGACCAATATCCCTGGTGACATAGATGCAAAAATCCTCAACAAAATAATAGCAAACCAAATTCAAAAATACATCCAAAAGATCATCCATCATGACCAAGGGGGATTTATTCCAGGAATACAAGAATGATACAATATTCATAGATCAATCAATATCGTACACCACATCAACAAAAAGGACAAAAATCACATGATCATCTCAATAGATGCTGAAAAAGCATTCAACAAAATTCAATATACATTCATGATAAAAACTCTCAACAAAATGGGTATAGAGGGCAATACCTCAACATAATAAAGGCCATATACAACAAACCCACAACCAACATCATACTTAACAGTGAAAAGCTGAAAGCTTTTCCTCTCAGATCGGGAACAAGACAAGGATGCCTACTATCACTTTTATTCAGCATAGTACTGGAGGTCCTAGCCATGGCAATCAGACAACACAAAGAAATAAAAGGCATCCAGATTGGTAAGGAAGAAGTTAAACTGTCACTCTTTGCAGAAGACATGATATTATACATAAAAACCCTGAAGACTCCACTAAAAAACTATTAGAATTGATAACTGGATTCAGCAAAGTTGCAGGATACAAAATTAACACACAAAAATCTGCTGCATTCCTATATACTAACAACGAATTAGCAGAAAGAGAAATCAGGAAAAAAAACCCATTTACAATTGCATCAGAAAGAATAAAATACCCAGGAATAAACCTAACCAAGGAGATAAAAGACCTATACCCTGAAAACTACAAGACCCTCATGAGAGAAATTAAAGAAGACACCAATAAATGGAAATCTATCCCATGCTCATGGATAGGAAGAATTAATATTCTCTAATGGCCATCCTGCCTAAAGCAATCTACAGATTCAATGTATTCCCTATCAAAATATCAACAGTATTCTTCAAGAAGTTGGAATAAATAGTTCTAAAAATCATATGGAACCAGAAAAGACACCGAATAGCCAAAGCAATTCTGAGAAAGAAGAACAAAGCAAGGGGGATTACGCTCCCCAGCTTCAAGCTCTACTACAAAGCCACAATAATCACAACAATTTGGTACTGGCACAAGAACAGACCCATAGATAATTGGAACATAATAAAGAGTCCAGATATAAACCCACACATAAAGGGTCAATTAATTTACAAT
Organism: Smutsia gigantea; assembly: GCA_032199065.1. Lineage (NCBI taxonomy): Eukaryota > Metazoa > Chordata > Mammalia > Pholidota > Manidae > Smutsia > Smutsia gigantea. The sequence continues at coordinate 51,712 of JAVSCE010020624.1, forward strand.
AAAGGAGCCATCGATATACAATGGGGAAATGACAGCCTCTTCAACAACCAGTGTTGGCAAAACTGGACAGCTACATGTAAGAGAATGAAACTGGATTACTGTCTAACCCCATACACAAAAGTACACTCAAAATGGATCAAAGACCTGAATGTAAGTCATGAAACCATAAAACTCATAGAAGACAACATAGGCAACAATCTCTTCAATATAAACATGAGCAACTTTTTCCTGAACACATCTCCTCAGGCAAGGGAAACAAAAGCAAAATGAACAAATGGGACTATATCAAGCTAAAAAGCTTCTGTACAGCAAAGGACACCATCAGCAGAACAAAAAGGCATCCTACAGTATGGGAGAATATATTTGTAAACGATTTATCCAACAAAGGGTTAACACCCAAAATATATAAAGAACTGCCTTGCTTCAACACCCAAAAAACAAGTAACCCAATTAAAAAATGGGTGGAGGACCTGAACAGACACTTCACCAAAGAAGAAATATAGATGGCCAACAGGCACGTGAAAAAAATGCTGCACATCACTAATCATCAGGGAAATGCAAATTAAAACCACAATGAGATATCACCTCACACCAGTTAGGATGACCAATATCCAAAAGACAAGAAATAACAAATGCTGGTAAGTAAGGGGAACATTCCTACACTGTTGCTGGGAATGTAAAGTGGTTCAACCACTGTGGAAAGCAATGTGGAGGTTCCTCAAAAAACTAAAAATAGAAATACCACTTGACCCAGTAATTCCACTCCTAGGAATTTACCCAAAGAAAACAAGATCCCTGATTCAAAAAGACATATGCACCACTATGTTTATCACAGCACTATTTACAATAGCCAAGATATGGAAGCAACCTAAGTGTCCTTCAACAGATGAATGGATGAAGAGATGTGGTACATATACACAATGGAATATTATTCAGCCATCAAAAGAAAACAAATCCTACCATTTGCAACAACATGGATGGATCTAGAGGGTATTAGGCTCAGTGAAATAAGCCAGACAGAAAAAGACAAATACCAATGATTTCACTCATTTGTGGAGTACAAAAACAAAGCAAAACAGAAGGAACAAAATAGTAACAGAGTCACAAACACGGAGAAGTGACTAGTGGTTACCAAAGGGCAAGGAGAAAGGGATTAAGGGCACTGTAATTTGCAATCACAATATAGGTAGGTCTCAGGGAAGGCAGTACAGCACAGAAAAGACAATTAATGACTCTATAACCTTACTAGGTTGATAGACAGTGACTACAGTGGAGATGGTGAGGACTTGATAATATGGGTGAATGTTGAAACCCCTGTGTTGTTTATGTGAATACATCCTAAGACTGTATATCAATGATACTTTAATAAAAAAAAAGAAAAAGATTGGCCTCTGCTCCACAGGCCTCACCAATCTCACCTTTGGACCACTCTTCCCTTTACTCTCTGTGTCCCAGCCAAGTTGGCTTTCTTTCAGGTCCTTAGATGTCCCAGGCAACTTCCTTATTTAGGAACTTCACATTGTCTTCACCCCTACCTGCTAGTCCAACTCTACTAAACAAGCTGAACTCAGGGAAGCTTCCCTTATATTTCAACCATGTGAAGTCCCTGGTCATTTGGGCTCATAATTGCTTGGTCAACTTCATGGCATTCATTGCATGTACATTCATCATCTATTGGAGTAGGTATTTATCTAGTTGTCTCTCTCCAGATTTGTCTATGAGTTCCATGAGACACAGGACCACGACTGTCTCGTTCAGTAATCTCTGAACTAGCAGAATGACTTCCACAGGGTAAACACCTGAGCTGAAGTTCTTCGGACCTTCATTTTTGCATCAGCAAAAAGGGAGCAATAGTAACTACTGCCCTTACATTACCCACATATCAGGAGGATAAAACAAGATACAGGTTTTAAAATTTAAGAACAAACAGTTATAAACATTTTAATTATTGCAAGGAAAGCTGTTAGCTGTTCGTTACTGACCATGGGACCCTGGTGACCCCGTTAAAAATGGATACACTCTAGAACTCAGGGGCCAGGCTGTAAACTGAGGCCCCAGAGTTGTTAGAAAGTGGCTAGACGGTGCTGCCATGAATTTCCCGCCTGTAATATCTGATTGACTAAGCAGGTTTTGGTTGGTATTAACTATACTGTAGCTTAATTTATTTTAATCTAAAGCCTGATAGATTTCATTCCAGATGGAGGTACACTTTATATCTTATCTAATCACCTCCAAGTCAGTCAAAGAGTGACAAACCTTCTGGACCTCAGTTTTCCCATCTGTTAAATGAGAAGAATAATTATTGCTCTGTTTAACTCACAGGTTTGTGAAGATCAACTCAGACAGCTAATGGGAACACAGCTGACAAATGACACCATGCTGTGTGAGTGTTGAGTGTTCTTATTTGGAGACAGCACTTGGCTTCCTCCCCAAAGGCTTTGTGTTTGCAAAAGTAAGAGGATTGGCCCAAGGCCATCAGGGGCTTTACTTTTAACGAGTATGCAGTCTGAGTAGCACTGGCAGAATTCTGAATGTTGACCCCAGTGAAGCCAGGAGGACAAATGCAAGCTTACAACTGTCTGTGCATCTTCAGACCCTGCCTTGGGAAGCCTTAGGGCAAAGAGTGTCTCCGACCCACAATCAAGCACTTGTTTTTGTACAACACAAGTACAACCAAGCCCTGGATGCTTTTGCTCTAACCCCTGCGGCTGAAAGCAGAGAGGAGTGGCCCCGAGAGGAGTGGATCAGCATGTGCCTCATGATACGGCACAGCCTTTTATTTCATCCGTCCCTGCCCCCACTTGGGACAAGGCGATTCAGGGACATGAGCAGCATTCACCTCAGCAGAGCAAAGGGCAGTGGTACCCTCACTGAGGTCCATACCCAAACCAGTCTGGAGGGATGGGTGGGTCACTCTGGGTGTGTATGCAGGGCAGCAGGGCCTGGCCCTCTGATACTTGTGATTAGCCTTGCTGATCTGATCTTCCTCCTCACCAACCCCAGGGACATTTACTCCCTTCAGCCATGCACAAACATACACACAGAGATATAGAGACACACAGACACACATATATACATACATACATACATACACAATCACATACACACACACACACTCACAGTGAGGATTTTCCAAATTTCCAAATCCCTACAAACTACTGTAGCTAAAGCCATTTAACATCTTTCTTGAACCAAGGGAGAAAAAAAAGGATTATTGCTTAAAGTCGGGAAGCTTGGAGTTGGCTTGTTTGCTTTTTTAAACAAGGAAAGAGCTGAGCCCTTTGTTACAGTAGGTAGATAGCCAGACGTGAGCAGGGAGGGGGTTGGGAACTTGGCTGGTATTTACATATGGTTAGACACTTGTTTGTATTCTAAACATTCCATGTAAACTGTTATGATGGGATGTGGGGAGGGAGGTATAGGGACCTGTCAAAACTGACTGTTTCCAACATGAAGGAGAAGTTGACCATGACTTCACCTCAAAGTACATTATATGCTGATTAGAATACTAAAAATCACACCCCTTGGCACTATGACAGTCCCAAGGCAGACCATCTAAGGACAAAAAGAGGGCGTCACCCTACTTCCTGGAAACTCCCTTGCTATTCCTAGAAAGCCCCACCTACCAGATGAATATTCCACCCCCTGCTTAAACTCCAGCTATAAGATCACCCAATCTGAACCCCACCATGCTGTTCATTTCTGGAGCTGACCCGGAGTGCCCCCCTGAGTGTGTGCTTCTGCCTTGTTAGACTACTCTGCTGTAGTTGCACGGCCTCTTTGTGAGTTCTTTCTCGATCAAAGAACCTTTTCCAGGTTTGAGGTGCCACCTAGCACACAGAGAGATCTCCCCACATTGGATTGCCCGACAACAATTCCACTAAGCAGCCAGGAATTGGTGTGATTCAGTGACCAGAGTGCTGCTGTTTAAAGATTGAAAAACCCCATTCTAGTCCTAACCTTGCCACAGTCCAATGCTACCTGAGGCCTGTCACATTCCTCCACATCCTTCCGTTGACTTTAACATTAAATAAGGATGTCGGTCTCAACATTCTGTGCATACTTTAACTTCCATGGCTCTGTGGCCCCCTGCTTCCTTCATCTTCCTATTGGCAGACAGGAGAGATGCCCCCTTTCCAGTCCCTGAGCAACAGAGGCACTCCAGTGCAGGAAGCCAACTGGGCCAGGGGACCTCCCTCCCTCCCTTCCAAAGGTACTTAAAATGAGTTTAGGCACCTGTGGAGTGTAGGGCATAGTTTTAAGGTATATGGGTTTATCTGACTAAATTAGAAATCAGGAAAGAGGTCAAAGGAAGTCAGATAATAATTTTAAAGGAAACTGAATTCATTTTGTCTCTTACTTCTGGTAGGTGGGATCCCACAGGAGCCTGTATTAATGCAGGGCTTTGGAGTTGGGGTATTAAGCCTGCAGGGTTTTGCTCTAGGAAATAGGTTTTAGAAGGATGGGCTGAGGGAAGCAGGGCCAGATTTCAACAAAATTATGAGGTCAGTGACATTTCTGTTCTGTGTTCCTCCCTCTCATCGAGGGCACCTTCATGACCCATTTTCGGGACAGCCATCCAATGGCTTTGTGACAGATACAACTCCCTCCTGACTGCTCCCAGTCACACTTTTCCCATCCCCACAAAACTGCCCTGGTTAAGTCTGGTTCTCTAGATAACACCTGATTTCAATGTAGGGAAATGCCTCTGGGTCCCTAAAGCCACTTCATTTCAACAAATAGGTATTCCTATCTATGAGAGGGCCTGACCTATGCTAGAAGACAAAATAGGACATGGCCTTTACACAAGGGGCAGCTCCAAGGGTGACACTTGAGAATGTCTCTTCCTGCCTCTGTTCCCTGACAACTCCAGGTGGTGAACTTGACCACTTCAGATGGACCTGAGATCCAAGTTGGCCTGAAGCCTGCTCTTCCACAGTCCTGTAGTTGTCCAGAGCAAGCCAGCATTCTGCCAGTGCCCATTCTCTGTCATCTCCTTTGCATACTGAACATCTGAACCCAAGAGCTCACTGTGTCTTTTCAATTTCCGATCACAGGGTCCAAATGTCCTGCTTCTTGATAACGCACTTGGAAATCTCTGTTCTTCCCTCTCTAAGGGGATTGTGTAGAGTATCCATTTCCTCAAGCCAAAGCACTTCCAAGAGAATCAGCCAATTTGTTGATTAAAATTAATTCATTAAAAAATAGCATAAGGAAGGAGATGACTTGGAATATGCATGAGACAATCAGAAAATGAATCCCCAGGAAATTTTAACTTTCAAAGTGCAGTATCATATTGTGATGGAGTAATAGTATGCACCTCTATTTTATAACTGAAGCAAATGAAGTTCCCCCTGTCACTCAGAAGACCTGGGTAATCATTCTCCATCATTTCAGGGATAGAGTCCTCCTAACAGAGCCTGTTTCTTTGAGTGTTACCGTGGCACTGCTCTTAGGCTGGGTTGTGGCTGGGGGGACTGACCAGTCACTGCCAGTGGCTCTGCCCCACGTATGTAAAGTGTGAGGAGCTTGGAGCACCAAGCTTTTCATCAGAACCCCATGGAGGGGATGTGACCAGACACCAGGAGAGCAGGTTCCAGTCTCATCTCTCCTGCTACCATGGCTGGGACCTGGCCAAGTACCTTCCCTTCTCCAGGTCTCCATTTTCTCATCTGCAAAACTGAGTTTGGCTTGAAAACAGGCTGTCCTTGGAACAATCCTGGTCCATTACAAAGTTCTCACTGAAAGGAGGAAAGATGAAGAGTAAACAATAAGTTCCTCCTGAAGCCAAATGTATTCAGTTCGAAAGATCGTCCTTGATTTTGACCTTAAGTCCTTCGTGCATCTAATGTTGAAACTTCGTATAAAAATATTAAATGGCAGTGCAAACAAATGATCCTGAGTTTTGCTTTCCCTTGTTTTGTTTTCACTTGTTTTTTCTTAACTTGGCAAAATGAAAAAAAAAGCCTGCAACTCTTGTCAGTCCTCAAAGTATCTTCTGAATTGTACTGTTCCACCAAACTGAGAGGACTGGGAACCACTGGATTAGACGGTCTCTAAGCTCTCATAGTTTGGAGTCCCTCTGTGTCAACTGCCACACCTGCTGGCAGCAAGTTCAACACCACCCTCTCCAAGTTAAAGAATGGTTGTTTGGTTGTTTATTGATGGTTCTCAACTATGGCTGCACCTAGATTCATAAGGCAGCCTTTTTTTTTTAATATAATTTATTTTATTATCATTAATCTACAATTACATGTGCAATATTACGGTTATTAAACTACCCCCTTCATCAGGTCCCCCCCACCAACACCATTACAGTCACTGTCCATCAGCGTAGTGAGATGCTATAGAATCACTACTTGTCTTCTCTGAGTTGTACAGCCCTCCCCGTGCCCCCCCATATTATATCTGCTAATCATAATGCCCCTTTTTCCCTCTTATCCCTCCCTTCCGGCCCATTTCCCCCAGTCCCTTTCCCTTTGGTAACTATTAGTCCGTTCTTGGGTTCTGTGAGTCTGCTGCTGTTTTGTTCCTTCAGTATTTTTTCTTTGTTCTTATACTCCACATATGAGTGAAATCATTTGATACTTGTCTTTTTCGGCTTGGCTTATTTCACTGAGCATAATACCCTCTAGCTCCATCCATGTTGTTGCAAATGGTAGGATTTGTTTTCTTCTTATGGCTGAATAATATTCCATTGTGTATATGTACCACATCTTCTTTATCCATTCATCTACTGATGGACACTTAGGTTGCTTCCATTTCTTGGCTATTGTAAATAGTGCTGCAATAAACATAGGGGTGCACATAAGGCAGCCTTTTAAAAAATACTGATTCTCCAGTGTCCCTCTACCAAAATCAATTGAATCAGAGTCTGGGGAGTGAGGCCCAGGCCAGGGAGACTTTGTTAAAATCTCCCCACACAGTGCTGTTAATATGTAGCCAGGTGAGAACCATGGACTACAGCATTTGCAGATCTGACTGTATAATAGAATTACTTGGGGAATGTTCACAAAAATTCAGACTCCTAAGCTCTACTCGGATTTATTAAGTCAGAAACTCTAAGGCCCAAGAAATCATGGTTTCAAAAGCTACCCAAGTAAGTCCATTGCAGCCAGGCCCCAGACTAATAATTAGGAATCACAGGTACCAGTTATGTGTCAAAAGCTGAGGGGTCTCAGGAAAGCTAACTGTTCCTCTATGTGTCACATCTGAAATGTCGACATTTAGGATCTATTCATTGCCCCATAACGTCCTCCTTGAGAGTGTCTCTGAGAGAGGTTAATGACTTCACTCAATCCTTTCATCCCAGACATCTCTGAATTCATGGAGTCAGAGGAGGGATGGGCAAGTGATACAAAAGGAGATGGGAAAGTGCTAGAAACATAAGTTCCTTTGCCCACTTCTTCGCCCTGCCTGGTCCTGGGTATATTGTATATTAGAGCTGCTTTTTGAGTGGTGGCTGTGATGCAGAACATTCACATACACATGCACAGACCCCCAGGTCCCCGAGCACAATGCAGCCAGGCCACTGGCCCTCATGAGTTGAAGGGATTATCTTTGAAGGGATTACCCAATGACAGCATTCATGTTAGACCCCTTCTCTGCACACCCAGAAGTGATATATTCAGCAAAGCTCCAGTTGTCTACAATTTATATTTTTAATCAGCTTAAGCCTCTTTTTGAGATGTTGAGAACTTTGTTTGCTATGTTTCTAAACAAAGCCCAAAGGAGTCGGAAACCTTCACAAAATTATAGTAAGCATCCAAAGGCTTTTGCATGAACGAAGTGGTTGAGACAAGATCTACTACAAAACAGACTGATGATAAACAAAAGCAAGGAATTGCATCCAGAGCTCAAAGACTGTGTTTCTGCCTCCAAATCCAAGTACCTAGGGTTAGACTAACATGCTGCACCCAAAAGGCCTCCAGACAAAAACATCAGGCCCCCAGGTCTTCACGTCTTAGCTCAGCCTCCCAGCCCAGGGCCAGGACATGGTCGTTTAGCAAAGGAGGCAACAGATTGGAGGACACGGAGCTAGCCCCTGAGAGGATGAGCATAGAATCATTCATTCAACTCATTCACTCATTCATCCACTCACTCAATAATAATGGTAAGAGCCAGCATTTATTGAGCTCCTACTCTGTAAAAACCACTATCCTAATCACTTTGTAATATGTTCATTCATTTACTTCTCACAAGTATCCTGTAAGATAGGTGTTAATAGCTACATTCCATAGAGAAGGAAACTAAGACACCAATGGCTATATCAGTTCTACAAAAACACACAGGTAGTATATGTTGGAGCCAGGATTCAGACTGAGACAGACTGGTTCAAGAAACATGAACTAGGCACTAAGCTAGACAGTGGGAATATAATAGTGGACAATACCAGAGTCCCAGGATGGTAAAGAGTTAATTTTGAGGCTAGGGAAGGGTTATAGGAGGTAGATCTTTCACTAATCCACTGTTGGGCTTGAGAAAATCTCTTCCCTCTTTAGCCTCAGTCTATCTATCTGTAACACATGAGAATGGTTTAAAGATTCTCTAAGATCGTCTTAACTCAAGATCAAAAACATGAAGTAGTGGACTAGGCAGTGGAACACTGTGGGGAATTTTTGTTTGTATGGGACAGGATGGTTTGAAGAGGGGAAGCAAACCCCAAAGAAAGATGGAAATAGCCATTCTGTCCTCTATACTCTGAGGGAATGCCTGCCTACTACCCTTCCCTAAAATTTGGGAGGTTTGTACAGCACCCATGAGAGGGCAAAGGGAAAACACAGGAGTGCTTTCCCTCTGCTCCCTAGTGAGTTTCCTTTAAATGACATATCAGCTGTCACAATAAAAGGAATTAGAGATGCAGGGAGTTCGAGGCAGGGACTTTGCTGGTCATTTTAGTGTACATGTTCCCAACAGCCAACAGCATCTAATATTCATACCCATCTGAAAGTAACCCTGCCAAGGCATCTGAAAAGCACATTTGCTAAATACCTAAACATCTGTACAGCAGCCTTTCCAGAGGAATCGGAGCCAGAGAGAGCCCAGCCAGAGCTCAGAGTGACAGTGTAGCCGGCTTAAGCAGATGAAAGGACAAAGGTGGCCAGAAAACATTATCCCAGCCAGACTTGCCATCTGAGTGGGGGGAGCTGGTACGAGCAGAGCCTTGGCAATGAGCCCCTTGTTTACAGCAATCTCCTGGGCTAACAAACAAAATGTGTTGGTCTCTCCATCTTTTTCCAAGGTCAAAAATGAACCTTCTGTTCCATCTTTATTCCAATCAAAAGATCTAATTCTAGGCCACTCTTTGGGCTTGGCAAAGCATAACCAACACCCTTCAGGATGTGGTGCACTTCTGTAGATTAACTTGGATCAGTTCCTATGACAGCAATCAGCTCGGGACCTGACCCTTTGGGCTGAGCATCATCCATAACTCCCAGCAGCCCCATCACATGAACACACTCCCTTCCCCTCCTCCTTGCCCTGCCATTCCTCTTCTCTCATCTCCTTTTTGTCTCCCTCTCTCATAAAGCTCTCATGACATCCTTCAAAATGAGCATATAGAAAACAGTTTGGAAGTTCCTCAGAAAGGCAAACATAGTGTTGCCATTTGACCCCAAAACAGTTCTACTAGGTATCTACCCAAGAGAATTGAAAACACATGGCCACATAAACACTTGTACATGATTGCATAGCAGTATTACTCATAATAGTCAAAATGCAGAAACAACCCAAACGTTTATCAATGGATGAACAAGTAAACAAAATGTAGTAAACCCATACACTGGAATACTATTTGGCCTTAGAAAGGAATGGAGTACTTTATATACAATATGGATGAGCCTTGAACACATTATGCTAAATGAAAGAACCAGTTAAAAAAAGCTACAAATTGTATGATTCCATTTACATGAAATGTTCAAAATAGGGAAAGCTAGAGAGGCAGAAGTAGATTAGAGGTTGCCAGGGGCTGGGGTAAGGGTATGGGGGTTGACTGCTAATGAGTATGGGGTCTTTTTTCAAGGAGATAAAATGTTATAAAATTAGGTTGTGGTAGTGGTTGCTCAACCCTGTGAATATGCTAAAAAACAAAAACAAAAATGAGCCATACACTTTAAATAGGTGAATTGTATGGTATGTGAGTCATACCTCAATAAAGCTATTTTTTAAATGACTGTATTATTTAAATATACCTTATAATGTAATATAATAAAGCTTACAGGGTATTGTGGATTATGTTCTTACACAGCCTTAGAGAAAATGGAAGTGAAAGTTTCTATTACCTCCTTCTTTTCTTTTCTCATTGCAGAGAGATGTTCTCACAAAAGCAGGAAAAAATTGCTTAATGCCCTTCATCTCAAATTTCAGTCTCAAACAGATGTAAATCAGATTTTTTGGCTATAGAAGCCCCAAGATATTTTTTAGCCAAAAAGAAGAATGATGAAAATTGGATATACTGAAGGGTTTCTTTATTTTTGAGGTGATATGATAAAATAGAAATTTAAATGGGCTATAGGAGAATAGTAGAAAATAGGAGATGGTCTTCTATCCTGTACTGTTAGATATTTGCCTGTCAGGAGGCACAGTGAGTGTTCTGGAACTTTGGGATTCTTCTCTTTGCACTTCCCAGAGACAAGGACAAAGTGTTCAATTTACTTCTCAGAGCACTGACATGGGCAATGCAAGAGACATAAAAGGTTCTCAGTTTTGTCTCCATTGTGGCTCCCTGATTCCCTGGCAGGAACTGTTATTTAGTGCCACTGGTGCTATAAAACTGGCTGCATGACCTTAGGCAGGTGCCTGGCTTTGGTGGAACTCAACTTCCCTGCAGGAAAATAGTTCCTGCCATGACACCTCAGACTTGTTCCGAGAATCAAGTGAGATCATGGATGGGAAATGCTTTGAAAACCATAAAATAATTTTCACATGAGAAGGTTTGTTATAACTCATCCCCATCTTGAAAACAATGGTAGCATTGGCTATAAGGCATTAACTTTCAGGTCTGGGAATATCTGTGATTTTATGGAGGCCACAGCACTGCAAGGTGGGGAAAACCTATTAGTATTCAGAAAACCATAGCCTCTTGAAATCAAGAGGAACATAGAAAGCATTGAGCTAGCAGAAGACCTTACTGATATTTGAATCTTGTCCCCAACTACTCTGACAAATAATTCACAGTCAAATCCATTGACTCTATACTCTGATCAACTTAAACACCATTCTTCTATTTAGGAAGATCTACCCATCTGAGAGATTCAACTAAATTCAATTCAATAAATCTTTTGTACCCATATTTGGGCTAGAAATTGTGGATGGATGCCTTGTCCCCTTGGAGCTTTCAATATGGTTAGAGAAATAAAATTCTCATGTTTAAATCGATCAAAAGACAATTCAAGGCAGTATTTAAGCCAAAAACTAGAAGGTATAACAAACTATGATAAGCTTCATGGTTTAAAATAATGCAAATTGATTATACAGTTTTGGATGCCAAAAATCCAAATTGCACTACATTAAAGTCAAGGTGTTGGCAGTGCTGGTTTCTTCCATAGATTTCAAGAGAGAATTCTTGCCCTCTTCCAGCTTCTGGTGGCTGTCAGCATTCCTTAGCTCATGGCCACATTACTCCAATTTCTGCTTCCATGGTCACATTGCCATCTCCTCTTCTGTAGTCAAATCTCCCTCTGCCTTCTTCATATAAGGAGACTGTGATTACATTTAGGGCCCATTGAATAATCCAGAATAACCTCACCATTTCAATATCTTTAACTTAATCACATGTGCAAAGTCTGTTTTGCCATATAAGGTAACATTCACAAGTTTTAGGGATAAGGACATGGATAGTCTGGGGGCAGGGACATTATTCAGCCTACAGTCCTCAATGGCACTCATGGTCTAGAGAGGATAAATCAACTTTGGCCAGGAAAGATGACTTGGGGAGAAAAGACTCAGGATGAATTTAAATATGAACAGAATATGATCAAGTAGAGAGAATGGAGAGCATTAAATTGGTCAATAATAAGAATGAAAATAATCACTTAAGCTTCTTTTAAGCATCATTTATGAACTCATATTTGCGCTTGGTTCTTCCATCTGTAGGGAGACAAAATTCCCCAACTCCTGGTCTCTGCCTCAAGAAGCTTCTAATGTATTAGAAGAAGAAACATACATCTGTAACACAGGGAATACACTGCCCAGTGCTTTCTGCTGGGGAAAGGGACCTCTGCCAGAGCTATGGTCAGGGTAGTCTTACTAGGAGAGGTGGGTCTTAAGTTGGTCACCCATCCACTATTTCAAGCAGCTATAAGGGGGTGAGGGAGAGGCTAAGGATGAAGGCTGAAAAAGTGCCAGCAGGCTTGGTAAGATGGAACTCACTGGAAACCTTACCCAGAGCAGTTACAGTAGTGTAATGGGACTGAAGCCAGGTTTTAGCAAGTTGAGAAGAAAATGGATGGGCAATAATTGGAGGTACAGTAAGAGAGAAGGGGAGAGAAATAAAAAGGGTTGGTGTAGATCAGAGAAGGAGTGAGGGGTTGTTTTGTTTTAACAGAAACCTGATCATATGTAAAAGAGAGAAAACATCAGAGGAAAAAGCAAAATTAGAAATGACGCAGAACAAGGGGATGCTCACATATTGCAACTTGTAAAATCATCTTTGGTTCAGAATAATGTCCTCAAAATTAGGAAGGTGGCAGAAAACACAACTCCAGGGTCAGCCCGAGATCACCCTCCTGTCCTTATCAGTTCCTTGGTGAGAAAGGAGAGGCTGCATCCTGCTGGGTCACTCAGACATTTCCCTAAAGTTGGCAAGGTTTGTTTGGAAACACTTAAGTTGGCAACAGGGGTAGGAGAAGTAAGAGTAGTTCCTCTAACCATCTTGGCTCCATTCTAGATCTAATGAGGTCTCAAACTCATGAATATATGGAAAAGCCTGTTAGCCTTGACTTCAGAGTTTTTATCTGGCTATTTATTAGCAATGTTTACCCTTTTCAACTCTCTCTAGGGTACAATGAGGGTATGGTTTCAGAGGCAGAGAAAAAAAAGATGTGAGGTTGGGGACAGACAAGTGGGGAGGTGTTCTACCATCTCCACTAAAAAACTAAAATGCAGACCTAGAACCCCCAAATCTTTAATTCTCAAGCTATGTGACTATTCCAAGTCAATTCAACACTTATTTTACAGTATCTGTGTCCACCACTGTGCTCAGTGTTAAAGACATAAAAATGGTTAGGATTTAGTTCCTGGGCCCTTATGGAGGTCATGCCTTTGGGTGACCCTGAAAAATGTGGAGGGCTAGTTGGGAACATTGCCACCCTGAAAAAAATTGGGGTTTGTAGCATTAAAGAAGATTGGGGGAACACGGATTTGGGTGGGCAACTGGCCAGTCTGCTACAACAAGCAACTCTACTCTAATACAGTTTTTGGAGACTATACCAAAAGTAGCAATTAAGTGATGTGGAAGTATAAAGACAGGAGGGATTAATTATTGTGTGGGGGTAGAAATGGGGCACTTAATATGGTTGACACAGATTTTTTTTTTACAATGATAATGACAATTGAGCTAGGCTTAAAGAATGATCAAGCTTTCATCAGGTAGAGAAGAGAATGACCCAGGGATTTGAAGCTAGAATGGGCACTGAGGTGGGTAAGTGCTTGACAGCTCTGATGAATGGAAAATATAGGATGAGGAGAAGGAGTGGCCACTGTGGTAGATGAAGATGGAAAGGAATTGAGTATGCAATGCCATGCTGAGGAGTTTTAACTTTATTCTGAATACAATAGGGAATCCTAGAATATTTTTTAAGTAAGGCAATGAGATGTAAATGTTTTAGTTAGCTATGCTGCATAACAAACCATCCCCGAATCTCAGTAGCTCAAAACAAAAATAATTTAACATACTTGAATCTGCCCTAGACTTTATTTGCTGATCTGATTTTGGATGTGTTCATTCATACATCTGCAGTTTGGCTGGAACTCTGTTCTAGGCCAGGCTTAGTTCAGGTACTTTAGTTAGGGAAGTTCTGCTCCATGTGTCTGTCATTTTTTCCTGGACCCAGTGGACTAGCCAGGGAACATCCCTCGCATAGAATGGCAGAAGCACAGAAGCAAGGGGAAATGCCCCAAGCCTTGTAAAGCCTAGGCTGGGAACTAGCACATCATCTCTTTCACCTCATCCTATTGGCTGAAGCAAGCCACATGGTCAAACCCAAAGTCAAGGGGTGGGAGGAACTTCAAAGTTTGAGGCAAAAGATTTAGGTGCAGGAAGGAGTGAGTAGTTGGAGATATTAATACTAATGCAATCTTCCATATTGAGACATGTCTTAAAAAGATAATTTTGTCAGCAATGTAAAGAGTGGTTGGAAGGAAGAAAGTGAAAGAGAAACTAGTTTGGATTATGGTTATTATTCATTCACAGCAAGAACTAAAGCAGCAGCAGTTACAATAGAAAAGATTGAAGATGTCTTAACTGCTTCTCCACTGGGAGAGAGGTTTGACTCTGAGAAATAACTAGATGAGAACCCATCATTGGGCATTGCTTGGCGATATTGATTGAACCATGTTGGGCTATCAATTCCTAACATTTCTTCCTTGGGTTACAAGACATGGATATTTATCTTCCATCTTCGATCCTAGGAAAGATAATTCTTTGCTAGAAAAGTCTGAGATGAATGGGAGCCTGACAGTTCTTCCCACAGCAAGAACCATGAGAGGGCTACTGCTGAGGTCAGAGGGCATAACTTGATTCTTTGATTGCTATGGCATTCAGGTTTCACAGCTCCTGTAGCACTTGTAGTCTCAGCCATACTTTATGACAATGATTATATTCTGCTGTACTATTCTTTCACCATCTGTGGGTGAACCTGGTCTCATAAAGTATCTTGGCTTTCTCAGTTACAAAGCTTCCAGCTTCTCTGGTTGGATATAAGTACAATGAAAATGTCTTGCCTTGATTGTCTTTTGTTCCAGTTACCCTGCCTGGGTCATGAAGTCAAATGTTTTTTACTAATTTCTCCCACCTATGGGGCAGCTGTTGGGAATGAGTTTAATAGTCTGAGTGTAGCATCTTGGGGAAACAACACTAGGCTGATGTCCTTTATCCCCTTCATTTCCATGTTGCATGCCGGAACACCATGTCAGTCAGACTGCCTTGTTTCTTCTGAGTCCAAACTCTTTAGTTTGGTGATAGAGTAAAAACCTAAAATTAATAGGTCCACTCCCTGTAACTGTTGTTACATGTTTTGAAATGTATTTAGATAAATTTGACATCACAGTAAAAGACAGGTTCAAAGCCACCACATCACTTACTAGCAATGAGATATTGAAGTCACTTAGTATCACTGAACCAAATGTCTTATGAGTAAATTGGGGGTTCTGATGTTTACACTACCCAGTGGTTGTTAAGGTCAATGAGGTAAGGAAGGTGAAAATATTTTGTAAATAAGAATGTACTATTCACAAGCTTTCCAGGAGACCTATGATCTTTCCCCAAATTCCAATTTCTTTCCCCTTAAGCCCTGATCATAATGATGATAATAAAAACAGTCTCAGTATATCTAATCCAATCTGGCATCACTTCAGTTTACTTGTATTTCTTTTTCTTTCTAAAGCAAGGGAAAAAATGATTCCAGGTCATGCTTCTTTTAAGAGCAAAACTTGTATATTGTGTGTTGCATCCTATTCTCAGCACAACATTTGAGAATGACATTGACAAACTAAAGCCAGTTAAGAGAAGAGGGTTCAAGATGACAAACAGATTGATACTTTGAAAGAAGAGAAGGAACTAGGAAAAAGAACACTACTTTCGGGGTGGAGGTATAATGATAGCCAAAGCAAAATTTTTAAAGGACTGCTTTGGGTTTGGAGGATTGGATTCTATAGACCCTTGTCTTATCTCAGGTTTCCTAGAAGACAGAGAGCCTGAGGTAAGGATTAAGTTCTGAGACTCTACTTGATAGGTACAATCCCAAGTCAGTGAGAGGTGAGGGTAAAGGAAGTGAGGCAGGGAAAGAATGCCACATGATGGGGTTAATACACAGAGCGATACTTCATTGAGCCATAAAGAGGCACAGAGGGGCATGTGTTAGGCGCATTTGGTTGGTCACATAGGTTGTCTCACAGAGATGATGGCAAAACTGTGCCTTGGAAGAGTCTGTGGAAAAAAGGAAAGGATATTTACCCTCCTGTTGCCTGTTTTCCATTGACCAAATTTGCCTCCACAGGGAGTAAACTCAGCTGAATTTCCTGGTTGCATCATCTGGCCCCTCAGTAGCTGTTTAGGAAGTCAGATATCACACACTATGGTGTGGCATCTGACCTAAGTCTGGAAGTAACAGGAATAAACAAAAATTATAGATGCATAATTGGGTGGACAGGTTGCACAGTAACAGCCAGGGGAGAAGGGGTGGGTGGCTTACTGGATCCCAGGGAATGAAACCACATGGGCCCCCAGCTGACTCACTGGCAGTGTGGTGTAACTGAGTGGCTTCTGAGATAAGGGTCGACACGGGTTGCTGAGATAGTCAAGCAGCTGAGAGTCTAGGGCATCAGGGCACCAAAAGATTCAGAAGAGGTAAATTGGAGGTTTTCTTTAATGATAGCCTCCTTTATTCAATATCTTTTGCCACTAGGTACCAGGCATTTGCTGGGTACAAGTGAGAATACAAAAAAAAGAAAAAAACCTCACTAAGTTATGGCCACTTCCCCAAAGGCACTCACAACCCTGTAGACCCAACAGATACATGAATACCTTACTGCAATATAAAATATATAAGCACTATGCAAATATATACACAAGGTACAGTGGAGGCATAATAGAGGTGACTGAGAGAACACTATTGGTCAAATATAAGGAAAAAGTACCAAGGAAGCTGACAGATGTGGATTGGGCTATGCCACAAAGTAGCAAATTTCCTGTTTTTGAGGCATTCAATCACCACTTGGCTAGTCACCAAGTTAATATGCCATGGAGAGGACAAAACCATCCAGCAGGTGAACTAGATGAGTCTTGGGCTATTCCAGCTCTAGAACTCTATATTCTTACAATGGATTTAGATTTAACATCCATAGTCATAGAGTCCAGTTGGTCAGAAACTTTCATTAAAGTCTACATTTGAGGGGATCCTTACAAGCTGGCAGTTTTGTGTCAGTTTTGTTCAGACTACACTCTGAGACCTGTCCCCTTATGCTTGTAAACACGTTGGTCACAAAGGGGCAAGGATGAGAGAGTGTGACAGATGGTCTTAATGCTTGTACTACAAGAAAAATAATTCATACTGGCAATAGCCAACTGGAAACCTAGAAAATAAGAGATCAGCCAAAATGGCAACAAAACTATAAATATCTCTAAATTAACCTTACAAAGAACATATATAATTTTTATCTATTCAAAAAATCAAAACAATTAAAGGTTATAAAAAAAGATAAGAGAAAGCAAAGAGATGTGCCATGTTATTAGGTGAAACAAGAGTGTAAAAATGTCAAATCTCACTGAATTAATATATAAATTCAATGCAATTCCAATAAAAAATTCTAGCAAAAACTTTTAAGGGACTTGAAGACTTGACAGTAAAATTTATATGGAAGAATAATAATGCATGAATAGCAAAATCAATTTTGAGAGCAAAGCAGGGGTAGCTTTTCTAACAGATATTAAGATATATTACAAGTCAAAATGTTTTTTTATAAAGGATTCTGGTAGTGACATAGAAGCAGAGAAAGAGATCAGTGGAACAGAACAGAGCTCTGAAAAAGCTGGTATAAATTAGGGAAGCACTATAAACTAGCAAAGAAAAGATAGGATGTTTAGTAAATGTTGCTGAGAAAACTGACTATATGCAGAAAAATAGTTGGATCCCTACATCCTATCATACATAAAGGTAAGTCCCAAATATGTTAAGGACCTAAATGTGAAGAAAATGTAGGGAATATCTTTGTGACACTGGGATGGAAAAGGATTTCTTGAATTAGATGCCAAAATCATAAAACATGTGCAAAAATTGATGAATGTGATTACATCAGTGAACTTCTGGTTAATTAAAGACTCCACAGACAAAGCTGATAGGTAGTAAATTGGATGATTTTCCATCATCTAAACAAAGAGATTGATATCTATACAAAAATATGAAGTCCCACACAAAAAAAAGCAAGAGACCAGAGATCCAATACAAAGAGTGAAGGATATGAATAGAAAAACCAATGAAGGGGGTTGGTGGTGCTTAAATCATCAATCAACCAAACTGGGATACTTTAGGAATGAAAAGGGGCACTTTGAACAGTTATGCCAGGAAAAGAAGCAAAAACCTCAACTGTCCCAAGCAAACCAAGATGTACAGTTACCCAACAGAAGGGGAAAATTTAACAGCTAATAAGTATATGAAGAGATGCTTAACCTTATTAGTAATAATGCAATTAAATACACACAGTAGAGTACCAATGGGATACCACTTTGCACCTAACAAGGCTGCAAAAATTAGAAAGCCATATGATACCAAGTACTGGCTATGAAAAATACCATTGGCAAGTGTTAAATGATATTGTCTTTCTAGTGACAATTTGGCAGTACCAAATTGGGATTAAGATTATATTCTCTGATCCAGAAGTCCCAGTCTTTCATATTTACCTCAGGAAACATGCACAAAGACATGGAGATAGACAAGGATGCCCATTCATAGCACCATGACAACAGTCAATTAGAGGCAATATAGGTGACCCTCACAAGGGGTCTGGATAACAACAAAGTGATGGATATATGTGATGGAATCCAATACTTCAGAATGAAGCAGTGACCTGCATAGGTGTACAGCAACACAGATCTCAAAATCATAACATCAAGACCTACAGTTTCCAGTTTCACATTAAGGCATTTGGAAATTGCTATTCCATCCTAACAAGCAAAAAGCTGAACAAACTGAAAAATTAACAATTATACTTTAGTCCTTAAGAGAGGGGAAAACTACTGTCCCTAAGATTGGAGAGACAGATAGATGAATACAAGGAGTCACTGCTTACAGGAGCAGACTCATGAGCAGAAAAAGGAAAGCATGCCTGAATCCAGTTCCTGTCACTGTTTAAAATACCTGATTTGTAACTGATGAATTGCTGGAGGTTCAGTGAGGACAAGTTTGAGAGTTAAAAACTCTAGTAGGAGGACCCAGGCACTGGGGGCTTCCACACTTCTGTGAGTTTTACTCAGGAACTTGACCAGGTCTCACAGTAAATACCAAATTCTCCCACACTCCCAGCAGTGGGAAGGGAAAAGGAACCATTTTGAAATATACCAGAGCTCTCTGTCCTTCTGAACAAGGGCTGCCTTCAGTAGAAACTAATCAGAACCAAACCCACTGGGGTTTTGTCAGAGTCTAAACGACCTAGGGGAAGATAAATATTCAGTCATCTCTAGCCTTACTGTGGGAAAAGGGAAAAAAAACAACTCTAGCTCACTCAAGCCATCCTGTCCCAAATAACAGAAAAAAGGAAAAAACTGAGAAACACATGAAGTTCACAGTCCAGAGGAATAGGTTGACTAAAAGACTGAGACCTAATCATAGGAATATAGAACATTTTCCCTCCCCCACACCTTAGCACCACAATACTAATGGTCTATTTATAACCTGACACATCTGGGGGAAGGATCTCTAAGCTTGAGGATATCTCAACAGAAACTTTGAAAACTGAAAAACAAAGAGAACAAAGACTGGAAAAATACAACAGAATATCCAAGGACTGTGGTACAACTACAAAGGTATAACATACATGTAATAAAACTACCAGAAGGAAAAGAAAGAGAGAAAGGAACAGAAGAAATATTTGAAACAATAATAACTGGGAATTTCCCCAAGTTAATGTCAGACACCAAACTACAGATCCAGGAAACTCAGAAAACACCAAGCAGATTAATGAAACAAACAAAAACCACAGAAAACTCTATACCTAGGCATACAATTTTCAAACTTTAGAATATCAAAGATTAAAAAAAAAAAGTCCTGAAATAAGTCAGAGGGGGAAAAAAAAAACACCTTACTTACAGAGGAACAAACATAGGAACTATATCAAACTTCTCCCAGAAACCATGCAAACAAGGTAGTGGAGTGAAAGTGTTGAGAGAAAAAAACACCAGCTTAGAATTCTAAACCCTGTGAAATTATCCTTCAAAAGTGAAGGAGAAATAAAGACTTTCTCAGACAAATAGAAATTGAGGGAATTTGTTCTCAGTAGACCTGCCCTGCAAGATACATTAAAAGAAGTTCTTGTAGAGAGAAGGAAAATAATATAGGTCAAAAACTCAGATCTACATAGAGAAAGGAAGGATACTGCAGAAGGAATAAGTGAAGTTAAAATGAAAATTTAACTTTTCATATCTTCATTGATCTAATAGATAATAGTTTGTTAAAAAAATAGGAATAAAGTATTTGATTATTTAAGCTTATATATAATATATATGCTTATATGTAAGTGAAATGAATGATAGCAATGATATAAGAGACAGGAGGGAGGAATTATTTTGTTACTATATGTTACTCACAGTACCTGTGAAGTGGTACAATGGTTGAAAGTGGATTTTGATTTGTTGTAAATGTCTTTTGCAAATTGAAGGGCAACTGTGAAAAAAAAGCTAAAAAACAAGTATAATTGATATGCTAAGAAAGGGAAGGTGGAATCATAAAAAACGATCAGTTAAAATCATAAAAGGTAAAAAAAAAGTGCTAAATAGACAAAAATAGGAACAAAGAACAAGTATAACAAATAGAAAGCAATACCAAATGAACATGACTTTGAACATCAATGGTCTAAATGGCCCATTTAAAAGACAGAGGTTGTCAGACAGAGTGGATCCAAAAACAAGATCCAATGCTATGTTGTTTATAAGGAACCCACTTTAAATATAAAGATACATATAAGTTTAAGGTAAATGGATGGAGAAAAATATTTCATGCTAACACTAGTCAAAAGGAAGCAGGAGTACCTATATTAATTTCAGACAGCAGACTTCAAAGTAAGGAAAATTGTCAAGGATAAAGAAGGGCACTATATAATGATAAGGAGTTCAGTTCTCCAAGAAGACATAATAATCCTTGATGTGTGCATACCTAACAACAGAGCATTATGTAAGGTAAAAACTGATAAAACTACAAGGAGAAATAAGTAAATCTACTATCATAGTTGGAGACATCAACCACCTCTTTATCAGAAATGGAGAGATGCAAAAATAAAAGACCCAAATGGACAGACTCAACACCATCAGTCAACTGGATATAATTGATATCTATAGATTATAGATTATCTCATCCAGTGACACCAGATTGCACATTCTTCTCAAGCTCACATTGAAGATTCAGCAAGATAGACCACATTGTGGACTGCAGAACATGTTTTAACAAATTTAAAAGAGTAGAAATTGTACAATGTCTATTCTCAGACCAAAATGGAATTAAACTGGAAATCAATAACTGGAAAATAACAAAGCACATACAGATTAAACAACATACTTCTGAAAGACATGGGTCAAAGAAGAAATCTCAAGAGAAATTTAAAAATATTTTTAACTAAATGAAAATTAAAACAAACTTATCAAAATCTGTGGGATGTGGCAAAAGCAGTGCTTAAAGGGAAATTTACAGCATTGAATGCATATATTAGAAAAGAAAAAATATCTAAAATCAGTAATATGAGCTTCCACCCTAGGAAACTAGAAAAAGAAGAGCAAGTGAAGTCCAAAATAAGCAGAAGAAAAGAAATAATAAGAATTAGAATAGAAATCAATAAAAGGGAGATGGGATGAAAGATGGTGGAGTAGGAAAGCAAGGCAGAAACCCCCACACACACCAAAGAAGCAACCACAGCAAATACAACTACCTGCAAGTGACCTGAAGACTGCAGAACAGATCAGCTATACCTAGGGAAGAAAAGAAGACCACACTGAGAAGGATAAAGTGGCAGAGCCACAGTCAGTTGGAATTCCTAGCCCCTTCTCCATCCCAGCACACAGGCAGGAGGAAGAGGAATGGAGCAGGGAGGGGATAAGTGCTCAGGAACTCTACACAGCTGGCCCTGGAGCTCAGCTCTGGGAACACAAGTCCACATTGTATTGGGTTCTGGAGATGAGAGGAGCTGGACACCAGGAGAACTGGAGTGCTCTGTGGGGCTAAGATTCCAGCTGCTTATGGAGGACAGGCACATTCCACTGGTCCCACTGAGACCCAAAACAGAGGGGATGTTTGAAAGATTTTCCAGAAGCAGGAAGGGTGCCAAAGAGTTGAGGGTTGGACACTTCCCCAGCCCTCTGTCAACCCAACAGTTTGGGCATTTGCAGGAGCCCCATATGCTCCATCCCCTTTACAGGTGGCTCAGCCCTAAGGTGCTTTCCTACACACTCACACACCAGCTTGGCCCAGCAGCATCAGGCTTTGATGCCTGACAGAGGGAGGTTTTCCCAGCTTTCTCAGCCCTGTATCAGCCCAACTAGGGACATGACTGCAGGAGCAAGCTCTGTGCTTCCTCCTCACAGGTGGCCCAGCCTAGTGCCATTGGACCCTCCACCACCATATGACATTGTGCATGCACACTTCCCTGCCCCCACTGCATCTTGCTGCTGTACCTGTCTGCCTCCTACCCCTGCCACACACCATGTCACTGTACACTTGCCCCAGAGCTGTTCAACTGCCCCACATACCTTGTTAGCCCCGCAGTGCAGCAATCACTGTAGGGCAGGCAGAGAGTGGTCCACCCACAATGATCCCAGCAGAAGCACTGCTATTCTTCTCACAAGGGACTAGCTGAGACAAACTGCCCGCTGTGGCAGACTGAAAGGCCACTTTCAGCAGACAACAGAAAGGCAGCCCTGCCCATAGTCCACCAACAGCAACTGGGGCATCACAGCAAAGGAGAACCAGGCATTGGAGAGTAAAAAGTATCGAGCTTCTGGACACTTCTTCATAAAGCCAATACTCTCTAGATCAGGAAGCATAGCAGATCCATCTAATACAAAGGAAGAAATACAGAAACCCTGACAAAATGAGGAGGCAGAAATATGTTTCAAACAAAACTACAGGATAAGACACCAGAAAGAGGACTAAGTGAAAAGAAGATCACCAATATTCCTGATAAAGATTTCAAAGTAAGTCATAAATATGCTCCCTGATCTGTGGGAAAGTCCTCAGAGAGGACTTCAACAAAGAGATAGAGGAGTTAAAAAAGAGCCACTCTTTACTGAAAAATACAGTAACTGAAATGAAGTATACAATGGAGGGAATGAATTGCTGCAAGTAGAGCAAACAATCAATGAGATGGGAATTAGAGAAAAGGAAAACAATGAAGCAGAGGAACAAAGAAAAAAGAACCTCTAGAAATGAAAGAATGATAAGAGAGCTGTGTTACAACTCCAAATGAAACAATATTTGCATAATAGGGTCCCAGAAGGAGAAGAGAGGGACAAAGGGATAGAAAGTCTCTTTGAGGAAATAACTGCTGAAAACTTCCCCAATCTGGGGAAGGAGATAGACACCCAGGTCATGGAGGTGCAGAGAGCCCCTGAAAAAAG
This sequence comes from Smutsia gigantea, assembly GCA_032199065.1. NCBI lineage: Eukaryota > Metazoa > Chordata > Mammalia > Pholidota > Manidae > Smutsia > Smutsia gigantea. The sequence goes on from JAVSCE010020624.1 coordinate 75,242, forward strand.
GAACCCCAGCAAGACAACACCAAGACATATAATAATTGAAATGACAAAGATTAAGGATAAGAAGAGGGTACTGAAAGCAGTCAGAAAGAAAAAACAGATTACTTATAAGGGAAACCCCATCAGGCTATCAGCAGACTTCTCAGTAGTAATTTTATAGGCCAGGAGGATGTGGCATGAAATATTTAATGTATTGAAACAGAAGGACTTTCAACCCAGAATCCTCTGCCCAAAAAGATTATCATTCAAATTTTAAGGAAAAGTTAAACATTTCTCAGATAAATGAAGGCTGAAGGAATTTATAACCACTAAATCAGCATTCCAGAATATGTTAAAGAGACTTCTATAGATGGAAATGATCTGAAGCCTAAATAGTTTTCAGCAGTGGAAATAAACCCACAGTAAAGGTAGCAGACCAACTACTTACCAAGCAAGTATGAAATTAAAACAAAACAAAAGTAGTAAAATCAACTATACACAAAATCAGTCAAGGGATACACAAAAAATGCAGATTATGACATCTAACATAAAATGTGGAGGAAGAAGAAGAAAAAAGAAGTACTTTCAGATTGTGTCTGAAACAGAGCAATTATCAACTTAATATAGACTATTACACAGTTTGGAAGCTATCTATGAACCTTACGGTAACCACAAACCTAAAGCCTATAATAGATACACAAAAAATTTAGAAAGAAATCCAATCACAATGCTAAAGAAAGCCATCAAATAACAAGAGAAGAGTATAAGAGAGGAAGAAAGGAACATAGAGGAACTACAAAAATAACCAGAAAATAATTAATAGACTGGCAATAAGTACATACCTATCAATAATTACTTTAAATGTAAATGGACTGAATGCACCAATCAAAAGACAGAGGAGCAAAATGACAAAGAAACAAGACTCATCTATATACTGCCTACAAAAGACTCATTTTCAGACACAAAGACATACACAGACTGAAAGTGAAGGGATGGAGAAAGATATTGCATGCAGTTAACAGGAATAAGCAGGAGTAGCAGTACTCCAATCAGATAAAACAGATTTCAAAACAAAGAAAGTAACAAGAAACAAAGAAGGACATTACATAATGATAAAGGGATCAGTCCAACAAAAGGATATAACCACTATAAATATCTTTGCACCCAACATAAGAGCACCTAAATATCTACAACAAATACTGACAGAGTTAAAAGGGGAAATAGGCTGGAACTCATTCATTTTAGGAGACTTTAACACACCACTCACATCTTTAGACAGAATCAACCAGACAGAAAATAAGTAAGGAAACAGAAGCACTAAATAACACATTAGATCAAATGGACTTAACAGCTATCTACAGAACATTCCATCCAAAAACAGCAGGATGTACATTTTTCTCACACATGAAAAGTTCTCCAGAGTAGATCACATACTATGCCCACAAAAAGGCCCTCAATAAATTCAAAAACATTGAAATTGTATAAAGCAACTTCTCAAACCACACTGATATGAAACTAGAAATAGATTACACAAAGAAAACAAAAAGCTCACAAACAGAGGGAGGCTAAACAACATGCTTCTAAATAATCAATGGATCAATGAACCAATCAAAACAGTAGTTAAGCAATTCATGGAGACAAATGAAAACAAAAATACAGCAGTCTAAAATTTGTGAGATGCCACAAAAGCAGTTCTAACAGGGAAGTGCAGAGCAATACAGGCTTACCTCAAGAAACAAGTACAATCCCAAATAAACAGGCTAAACTCACATATTAAAGAAACTAGAAAAAGAAGAACAAATGAAACCCAAAGTTAGTAGAAGGAGGGACATATAAAGATCAGAGGAGAAATAAATAAAATAGAGAAGAATAATACAATAGAAAAAAATCAATGAAACCAAGAACTGGTTCTTTGAGAAAATAAATAAAACAGACAAACCCCTAGCCAGACTTATCAAGAAAAAAAGACAGAATACACAAATAAACAAAATCAGAAATGAAAAAGGAATAGTTACAATGGATACCACAGAAATACGAAGAATTATTACAGAATTCTTTGAAAAATTACATGCCATTAAGTTGGAAAACCTAGAAGAAATGGGCACATTCATAGAAAAATACATTAAAGACTGACCCAGGAAGAAACAGAAAATCTGAACAGACCAATTTCCAGCAATCAAAAGACTCCCAACAAACAAACGCCTTCAGGACCAAAGGCTTCATAGCTGAATTCTACCAAACATTTAAAGAACCAATACCCATCCTTCTTAAAGCATTCCAAAAAGTAGAACAGGAGGGAATACTTCCAAACTCATTCTATGAGGCCAGCATCACTCTAATACCAAAACCAGACAAAGACACTACAAAACAAGGAAATTTTAGACCAATATCCCTGATGAACATAGATACAAAAATTCTCAACAAAATATTAGCAAACTGAACTCAAAAATAAATAAAAAATATCATGATCACAACCAAGTGGAATTTATTCCAGGGATGCAAGGATGGTACAGTATTCGTAAATCAATCAACATGATACACCACATTAACAAAAAGAAGGATAAAAACCACACAATCATCTCAATAGATGCTGAAAAGGCATTTAAAAAAATTCAACATCCATTCATGATAAAACTCTCAACAAGATGGGCATGGAGGATACTTACCTCACATAATAAAGGCCATATACAATAAACCAACACCTAACCTCATAATCACAAAAAGCTAAAAGCTTTTCCTCCAAGATCAGAAACAAACAAGGATATCCACTCTCACCACTTTTATTCAACATAGTATTGGAGGTCCTAGACATGACAATCAGACAAGACAAAGAGATAACAGCCATCCAAATTGGTAAGGAAGAAGTTAAACTGTCACTATTTGCAGATGACATGATATTATACATATAAAACTCTAAAGACTCTACCAAAAAGCTATTAGAACTAATAACTGAATTCAGAAAAGTTGCAGGATATAAAATTAATACAAAGAAATCTATTGTGTTCCTATGTACTAACAACAAACTAGCAGAAAGAGGAATCAGGAAAACAATTCCATTTACAATTACATCAAAAAGAATAAAATACCTAGGAATAAACCTAACCAAGGAGATGAAAGACTTGTTTTCTGAAAACCGTAAGACATTCATGAGAGAAATTAAAGAAGACACAAATAAATGGAAATCTGTCCCATGCTCATGGTAGGAAGAATTAATTTTGTCAAAATGGCTATCCTGCCCAAAGCAATTTAAAGATTCAGTGCAATCCTATCAAAATATCAACAGCATTTTTCAATGTACTAGAGCAAATAATCCTAAAAATTATACAGAACTACAAAAGACCCCAAATAGCCAAAGCTATCCTGAGAAAGAAGAACAAAGCTGGGGATATTATGCTCCCTGACTTTAAGATATAGACCCAGATATAAACCCATGCATATATAGTCAATTAAAATATAATAAGGAAGCCATGAATATACAGTGGGGAGAAGACAGTCTCTTCAATAACTGGTGTTGGGAAAACTGGACAGCTATGCAAGAGAATGAAACTGGATTATTGTCTAACTCCATACACAAAAGTAAACTTGAAATGGATCAAAGACCTGAATGTAAGTCATGAAACCATAAAACTCTGAGAAGAAAACACAGGCAAAAATCTCTTGAATATAAACATGAGCAACTTTTTCCTGAACACATCTCCTTGGGCAAGGGAAACAAAATAAAAAATGAACAAGTGCGGGGCTATATCAAACTTAAAAGCTTCTGTACAACAAAGGACACCATCAGCAGAACAAAAAGGCAACCTACAGTATGAGAGAATATATTTGTAAACAATTTATCAGATAAGAGGTTAACATCCAAATATATAAAAAACTCATATGTCTCAACACCGAAAAAGCAAATAACCCAATTTTAAAAAGTGGGTGGAGGACTTGGACAGACATTTTTCTAAAGAAGAAATACAGAAGGCCAACAGGCACATGAAAAGATGCTCCACATCACTAATCATCAGAGAAGCACAAATCAAAGCCACAATAAGATATCATGTCACACTAGTAGAATGGCCACTATCCAAAAGACAAGAAATAACAAGTATTGGAGAGGATGTGGAGAAAAGGGAGTCCTCTTACACTGTTGGTGGGAATGTAAATTGGTGCAGCCACTGTGTAAAGGAATATGGAGGTTCCTCAAAAAACTAAGAATAGAAATACCATTCAACCCAGTAACTCCACTTCTGGGAATTTATCCAAAGAAAACAAAGTCCCTGATTCAAAAAGATGTATGTACCCCTATGTTTATTGCAACACTATTTACAATAGCCAAATTATGGAAGCAACCTAAGTGTCCATCAGTAGATGAATGGATAAAGAAGATGTGGTATGTACACACAATTGAATATTACTTGGCCATTAAAAAAAAAAAGAAATCCTGACATTTACAACAATGTGGATGGACCTAGAGGGTATTATGTTAAGTGAAATAAGCCAAACAGAGAAAGACAAAGACCAAATGATTTCACTTATTTGTGGAATATAAAAAAACAAAAACAAAATGAACAAAAACAGCAGTAGACACATAGGCACTGAGAATGAACTGGTCGTTAGCATGGAGGAGGAGTTGGGGTGGGTGAGTTGCATGGTCAGGGGATAAAAGGGCACAAAAATTCTCAATCATAATATAAGTTGGTCACAAGAATGGAAGCGTAGCATGGGAAATATAGCCAATGATTCTGTAACATCTTCCTATGTTGACAGTAACTGCACTAGTGGGGGTAAGGATTAATAATATGGGTAACTGTTGAACTACTGTGTTGTATACTTGAAACCAATATAAGACTGTATATCAATGATACTTCAATTAAAAAAAAGAAATCAATAAAATTGAAAACAGGAAATCTATATAGAATATTAACAAAACCAAAAGCTGTTTCTTTGAAAAAATCAATGAAATTGATAACCCTCTAGCCAGCCTAAGGAAAAAAAAAGAGAGAACACAAATTAATAATATCAGATATCAAAGAGGAGACATCACTACAGATCCATGGACAGTAAAAGGCAACTAAAGGAACACTATGAACAACTCTATGCCCATAAGTTTAATAACCTAGATGAAATGGGCCAATTCCTTGAAAGACACAATCTTCCAAAACTCACACAAGAAGAAATAGACAATCTGAATAGGTTTATATCCAGTAAAGAAGTTGAATCAATAATTAATAACCTTCCAAACAGAATGTATCAGGCCTAGTTGGGTTAACTAGTGAATTGTAACAAATACATAAGTAAGAAATTATACCAATTCTCTACAATCTCTTTCAGAGGAAAGGAGCAGAGGGAATAATCCCTAACTTTTATGAGGCCAGCACTGCCCAATACCTAAACTGGACAGACGTTACAAGAAAAGAAAACTACAGACCAAATTTCTTATAAACAGAGATGCAAAAATCCTGAAAAAAAATTTAGGAAATCGAATCCAACAATATATATTAAAAGAACTATGCCCCATGATCAAGTGGACTTTATCTCTGGTATGCAAAGCTGGTTTAACATTTGAAAATCAGTTAGTGTAATCCATCACATCAACAAGCTATAAAATCATATGATCATTTTGATGGGTGCATAAAAAGCATTGACAAAAACCCAACACCCATTCATGATAAAAACTTTCAGTAAACTAGGAATAGAGGGGAAAATAACACTGAGCAAAACATAGTCAACACAGAATGAGATTTGTAACACAAGGCTGTTTATGGAAATAAAAGCACATAAATAAAACAATGCGGTGTACTTTTAATGACACAAACATATCCAAAAGTCATATATGAAACAACATTAAGTATTGCCTAGGATGAGAAAAGAATGGGAAAGAATGGGAATAGGATTTGGAAATAAAAAGGTAAAAATAATGAAAGAAAAGAAAAGAAGAGGAACCTTGACTGTGACTCTTCATAAACTGAGGAGTATGATTAACTCATCAGCTTCTGAGTTAAACAAACCAACAAAAACAGAAACAAAAAACTATGCATTCCCTTTGACGATAGTTTCAGAGCCTCATTTTTCAATATAAAATCCCTGGTTCACCAATTAATCTTCTCTTCTTTAAACCTTCATTAGTCTGAATATTCCAGTTTCTCTTTCTCAGTCAGAGCTCTTTGTCTGCATAAGGGAAGAATCTATTCAATCTACATTAAGAAAAATATGACAGCTTATTGGAAGTTCATAGGGAATCTATCTCACCAAATCCAAGGTGAAACCAAATCATGCAAAATACCATGCAGGTTCATGAAGGACTGTGACAAGGGCTGAAAGGCCAGACGGGCCTGAGTTACTCTCTGTGTCTCCCCAAGACACAGTAGTTAAGGACCCTGTCTGCACAGCTACCTTATTTGCTTTCTACAGACTGGTTTTCTGAGCACTTTGAGCAGACACGTCTACACCATGGCTTCCAGCCAGTTATGACTTGTGTTTCTCAATCTCAAGTTAACATCTGATGAAGAGAGTATCTGACTGGCCCAATTTGGTATAATCAACTGCAGTCAGGGGCTCAAGGTCACACAAAGCTGCTTAGGGTCCTTCTGATGGGGATGGAGGGTGCTCAAAAATGAAGCTGTGGGCTGTGCAAACTCCCCCACTACTCCCAACGATGGCTGGTATACTCTCTTTGTAGATGTCCTCTGTTACACAACCAGGGAGCAGGCTTTGACCAGGTCAGAGGAAGGGGAATTGAACTAAAGTGATGTCATATGAGGTTCCATTTGTCCTTCCATCCACTTCCTATCTCAGTGGGTTTAATCAAAACATTATAGAATGTTAGAACTGATGTAGCTGTCACTTAGGGGATCCTGATTTTTACAGCCCTGGTCAGAGAAAAGATATTGACCATTGGCATCAACTTGTTCTTTGCCTTGTCACCCCCAGCTCCTGAAGGTGCATCCACTGACCCTTCCTACAGACCTTGGATGCCTTCCTTCATTCACTTAACACACAGTTTTTGAGTACCTACTGTGTGCCAGACCCTGTGCTGGGCACTGAAGATAACGTGGTTGCAAAAGCACTGATTTCAACCACAGCAATAGGTGCCTGAGCGGCCTTCATCCACCATTCAGTGGAAACTTGCATCTATGTTTCCCGGCCAGCTTCCCTGGGATCCAGTCCTTACAGGGCTGGTCTGAAGTTCTAGGAAGACTCCAGCACTGTACCTCGCCTTGCCTCCCATCAATTCCCTAAACTGGACATGAGCCTGAACTTCTGCCAAGCATCCCACTCTGTGGTTATCTTAGTCCATTTCAGGCTATAACAAAATGCCACAGACTAGGTAGCTTATAAACAACAGAAATGGAGTTCTCACAGTTGTGGAGGCTGGAAGTCTGGGATCCGGGAGCAAGCATGGTTGGATGAGGGTCCTCTTCGAGGTCACCATCTTCCTGTTGGATCCTCACAGGCAGAAGGAAGTGGAGAGCTAGCACTCTGGGATCTCTTTTAAAAGGGCGCGAATCCATGGGCTCTGCCCTCATGACCTATCTACCTCTCAAAGTCCCCACCTCCTAATACCATCATCTTGGACATTGGGTTTCCAATATATAAATTTTGAGGGGATACAAACATTCAGACCATAAAATTGATCTGCCACATTCCTGAGTCTCCTCTATTATGGCAATTCTTAACCTGGAGTGTAAACAAAGGTTACATCTTTATTCTCACTACCATCTAACTCTGGGATTGGCGCACTATGGACCCAGGCCAAATCTGGCTTACCACCTGTTTTCTCACAGCCTGTGAGCTAAGAATGGTTTTTACATTTTCAAATGGTTGGAAAACACAATCAAAAAAGGAATATTATTTCATGACTTGTAAAAATTATAAGAAATTCAACTGTCAATGTCCATAAGTAAAGTTTTATTGGAACACAGCCATGCTCATTCATTTACCTGTTATCTGTGGCTGCTTTCATGCTATATCAACAAGAGTTGAATAGTTGCAGCAGAGACCATGTGGCATGAAAAGTCTAAAATATTTACTATCTGGCCCTTAACAGAAAAAAGTTTGCTGACTTCTGCTTTAATTGAAAGTTAGCCTTTCCTTCAATCATGAATAGAAGGCAATAAACCAGAGAGGTATTCAGAGTACCTGTGACGGTCACCAACAGAAATCACAGATATTTTCATAACATGTTATAGTTGTTACATATCTTGAAATATCACTTATTCTTATCATAATTTCAAAATTAGGACAATTATTAGACCCATTATTTTATCTTATCATTTTAGAAGCATTAAAAAAGAAACACATATATTACTATATCCCATATTTGTAGGGTTTTAAAAAATATTTCATTAACCGTATTTCAATATAATTGTGATCCTATGTATTTTGGTTTAGGCATTTAAAAACATTCTTCTAAGAAGGGGTTCATAGGTCTCACCAAACTGCTGGAAGGCCATGGCACAAGAAGGGTAAAAATCTAGGTCTGTGAGAAAGAGAACCCATCTGCCAGGCTCCTGATCCCTCCCTCAGCTCTGGCCAGTTCTCTTGTGCAAAAGGCTAGAACCACCTCTCTTCATCCCAGCTGCCCACTGGAAAAAGAGCTCCCCTGCAGATGTGAGCTTCTGTTAGCCTGTGGACCCCAGGTTTTCACTTGACATTTGGAATCACCAGCGACAGGACACTAACTTCCTCATTGACACACCCCCTCAGCCCCTGGGGCTCCCAGTTATTGCTTGGGCAACAGCTGCCTTTGCTATGCCCTTAGGATCCCATACCTTGAACTTCCTAGCCACTCTTCCCCACCAGCCTCAGGAGGGCTTTGACACTGGGACCCATGGACTCTGTAATAGGGACCCTGCAAGCGTACTCCCAAGATGGACGTTGGAGAGAGATAGCAATGCTAAGACGCAGCGACTAATAAACCATGAAGAATCCCTTCCCCTTTCCTTACCCGCTTTCCATAAGAACTTCACCTTTACTTAGCAAATCCATTTTCCCTGCTACCCAAAAAGGTAAGGAGCTTGTTCTGCTTTACACAGGAAGTGCCACATTATACTTTTTATGAGAGGCTCCTTTTACTGCCTCTAAGGTCCCTCCATCTATAATGCATTGAACCTCAAATTCCCACATGAGACCTAGAGGTCAAGATACTACCCTCAAATAGTCACATGACTTTGGACTAAGCCATATACATATGGAAATCTCTAGAATAAATAAAGAGTACATCAATTGCATACCATGCTCATATTTGGCAATGTGGTTAAGATTCTAAGTTATTTATTTTTCTTCTGATAAGGAACCTGAACTTTCCTAGTGAGGGAACATCATGACATAACTATGTGTGTGTGGCCCAGGTGGATTTTTCAGAACCATTGTAGATGTGGCAAGGCACAGGGCCAGGCCCTGAGGTAGGTATCCGAAGGCAGAGACTGACAACCTGAGGAAAGCAGGTCATTACCGACGCCTTCATTCTTCAGGCTGTCTCCTCACACAGGTTATGACATTCTCTTCCTTAAAGTCTCTATGAAAAGGATTAACTTCCAGGATAGTCTTAGTGATGGGAAGATGAGCTCAGTGAAAACCAAAGACACTGACGTTCAGGAATCAGCCACCAGATATTGAACAAGAGTCTTTGGTCTCACCCTTGAGTGAACTTTGTGTGAAAAAGCTAGCCACAGTCTGACTGGACCTGCTCAGTCTACGGAGGAGGCACACATGGGTTTTAAACCTCAGAGTTGGGTGACTAGCCATTCTCATTTCCAGCAAAAGCCAAGGGGAAGCTGGGACAAATTGGTCACCTTATGAGAGACCTTAGATTCTGCCTTCTAGACCTTGCCAGTTGCCCCACTGGGGGACTTCAAGCAAGTCTAAACTCCTTCATGTTTGACATGGGCTGACTTCATAATTGTTGGAACCTGCCAGCTAGACATTCTCTTGAGCTCAGTGAGTATTCTGGGGCCCAGATATTCACAAAAATCAAAACCAGTTGATATCATTGCTTTGATACATGCCATCATTATCACCTCTTGTATTTCTCTACTGCATATCCTTTGGAAGGATATTCACAACTATGGTCTCATTTTATCCTAACAGCTGTGAAAAAGAAAAGGGAAGCAAAGGAGAGATGGGAATTATTCTGATCTCCATTCTACAGATGCATGAACAGAATTCCAGAAAGAAGTGACTTTCCTGAAGGTCACCAGCTGAGGTGGGCAGGTGGTCATGGCTTCTGGGTTGCTGCCCAGTGCCTGTTACTCCAAGGCCTTAAATTCCAGTAACCCTGAATACTGATTATATGCAGCCCCACAGTGTTTCTTGGTGCCACCTATCCTGGCTCCGGCCTCTCTTGAGAGAGCAGATCCAGCACTTCCCAGGTAATGCAGATTCACACTCACAAAATAGGGTGCTGCTTTGAGAGGATGCTGATGAGACTTTAAAGATGGAGTAACTGGGCTGATACAATAATGAGCCCTAAAGTGGATAATAATATTGAGCTCTAAAAGGGATAATAGTATTGATCTGCCTCATCAGGCCTGTTGGGAGGATTAGCTCACTGGCAATTGTGAAGAAGTTTGCAATAAAGAAACATAAATGGTATCATGTTTGAGAGTCCTCTTGCCCCTTTGGGATGACCTTCCCTGGAGTGATTTAAGAGGTCATATGGATGCTGTGAAAACCAAGGCCTGCCTGATGGAAACCTTCATCCTTAAATTCCCCGTGCAATTCTGTATTCCTCAACCATAAGGTGAAGACTTGCCCTTCTTTAAAAAACAAACTCTTTGAGAAAGCTTTTGTCTTTTAGGCTCCTGGTGGGAAGCAGAGGGAAATGCTGGGTGCTTTTAAGAATTCTGACTAGATTCAATACTTTTGTCTTTGGTCACAGAAGCCATGGATGGAAAAGTGACCCTTAGAAGGGCAATCAGAGATGGCCGAGGGACTGTACCATGTGAGATCTTGAGAGGCCATATAGGATCCATTATTTTTGTGGTTCTAATATGGAGCTCCTCTTCATTGCCACCAAGCAAATATTAGCTTTCTCTCAGATGCTTCGATAGCCAGCCCATGTGGGAAAGCTTCTCTGGGTTGTTTTCACAATGTCATTATTCTAGTAGTACTGGTTTCAGAGTAGGTGTTCAGTAAATGCCGACTGAAGGATGTTCTGGTATTTAGTGTCCATCAGGTGCTCACTCATAAGCAAGCTTCTCTGATTTCGACAGTGCTGTGCACCGAGCCATGCACTCTCTATCCCAAGCCCCTTGTGAAAAATACATGAGTGAATGAAGTGGTGCACCTAGGGTCACATAGCTCTAAAGTGGCAAAATAAAGATGGCCCCAAGCTTCCCACACCAAGCCATCCACTCATTCCATTCTATGGCTCTGTCCTTAGCAGCCATGCTGCAATCTGATCACATGCCTTTGAGGGGACCATAATGGAAAAACCACACTCCTGTGTTTCTCCTTCACACAGACTATGATATTCACAACACTAGTGTCACCAGATGAGGTCAATTCTAACACTAACAGGAGTCAGTGCAGACCCCACAGGTTAAGGACTCAGTCCCACCACAAGATTGCCTCCTACTTCAGCTGCCAACTGCAAATTGTAGGTCCCTGTTACCCACAACTTCTGTCTGACTTGGCTACAAATCAGAGGTTCCCAAGACTCCCTCCTTGGATTGCATCATTTGCTAGAACAGTTCATATAACTAAGAGAAACACTTACTTATATTTACTACTTACATAACAAAGGATATGATAAAGGATATAGATTAACAACCAGATGAAGAGATGCATAGGGTGAGATTGGGACGGTTCCCAGTGTAGGAGCTTGTGTCCCCGTGGAGTTGGGGTGTGCCACCTTCCTGTTATATGGATGTGTTCACCAATCTGAACGTTCTCTAAACTCCATACTACTGAGATTTTTGTGGAGGCTTCATTATGTAGGCATGATTGATTATTAACTCCATTTCCAGCTCCTCACCCCTCTCCTTTCTACAGAGAATGGGGTGAGGGCCTGAAAGTTCCAACCTTCTAATTATGCCTAGGTCTTCCTGGTGGGCAGCCCCCAACCTGAAACTATCCAGGAACCCACCAAGAGTCTCCTCATTGGAACAAAAGACATCTTTATTATCCAGAAAATTCCAAGGGATTTAGGAGCTCTGTGTCAGGAACCAGGGTCATGGACTAAATGTTAGAACAAAAGATTCTCCTAGCACCCCCCGATTAGAAGGGTTTTAGGAGCTCAACACCAGGAAACGGGGGCAGAGATCAATATATATATCTATATATTTCTTATTATTGATCAGGGACTTATCCCCCATGCTTGTTTTAATTTCTCTGTGCTAAGTATGCACTGAATCATTCAAGGGAGGCATCACACGAGGAGCAGCCATAACTGAGTCCTGCCTCTCCAGGCCCCTCAGGAGTCCTCTGGTGGACACCTGCGAGCCTCCTCCTGCACAGAAAAGTGTTGGGAGTTTACCCTGATATTCTAGTTGCTTGCATTTGCCCCTCATCCCCTCAAAGGCATTCTAAAGAGAAGATTTAAAATTGCTTGGAAATTGAGGCAAGATTGCCTGATTATTGATCAAAATTCTGGCAGGGCTGACTCAGAGCTGTCTTTCTCATTCCCGTTACATGTTGGCTAAAGAGAGATTCCAAGGAGTTAGGCTGTAATCAAATGACCCATGAATCCCCACCCCTTCACAGGCAGGAGAATTTAACATTTCTATTCTAGCTGAGGTCTCATTGCTAGGGTGTTAACTGGGATTTCAGTTTGCCCCCCTCCATTCTAGAATTTGGCTTAAGCTAGTATTTTTGGTTCTATGCTCCTCTATCTTAACAGCAGACAACAAGCAACCTCTAAATATTCACAGAATGGCAAGAGCTGGGTTTAGCCAGCAATGTGGCAGATAAACACAATTAGCAGTGGCCTCAGAAGCATTCCTATTAAGAATGGGATAGGGAACATGCTGTTGCAAAGACAACCTATTCTTTATGTTATCCTCTTCATAAAAAGAGCCTGGGTCTATTGCATCTTATAGGAAAATAATATATTAAAGAGACAATAGGATAAGATAATGGTAGTAAGAATCTTCTTGTGTGTTAAAGGGTTTGAAACATAATCTTACAGACCTGAATCTACTTATTTTCTAGGCTTCCTTTAGCAAATTTTCTTTGCTTGGTTTCTATGGAAACTAGAAACTGCACATGAGCCAGCCACTCAACAGTCTTCCCTAGCAGGCATGTCCATTTCAGCATTTTTCTGCTTTAAGTGATATCATGCTGTAACCACTAAGGCTAAAAATAATAATAATAATCCATACACTGTACAATCAGAATCATTGCTTAGGTCAGTACTGAAAACTACCATATTACTGAGTTCTTGCTATATTCCAGGACATACTAAACAGTTACGGAGCTTAACTCGATCCTCTCAATAGTGCTGTGGGGTTGTTATCTACCACTGTCAGGGTCCATCTAGGAAAATGGAAACCACTCTAGGTGTCTCAAATGGAAGGAACTGAATACAGGGAACTAGGTATGCATGTGACAGAATAACTGAGAGGCCTGATGGGGGCCTGTGAAGCAACTTCTACAGTAGCAAAAATAGAAAGTTTCTGCCAACCCCAGGGCCCAAGAAACAATAGGAGGAGGTAGTGTTTCAAGGGCCCAAAAGTTGGAACCAGCTGGCAAGAACTAGATTTGCTATGAGGGCTGCACGTAAGAGCTGAAATCATGGAGGAAGGGACTATATGGTGGGCACTGGAGCCATGGAGAAGATGCAACTACTACCAGCACTCCACAGGAAGTAGAGAGAGAGGGAGAGAGAGGAGTGCCCTGCCCCCTCGATTCCTCCTGCCCTCATTGCCAAGCAATCTTCTATCAAGGCCCCCTAATGAAAGAATCTGCATGGAAGCCAGAGGGCAAAGGATCCTGGGAAACAAGTCCCCCTGTGACACAGGGAAGAGCAAAGGAGCTGCAGTGATGGACCTGAGAATAAACTAGCAGTTGACTAGCAGAAGTATTACTGTAACTATGTCATGCATGAGCAAACCGAGTCACAGAAAGATAAAGTAATTCTATTAAGACAAACAATAGCACGTTAAATTCTATTAAGACAAACACTAGCAGTTAAGAGTCAGTGCCCTTAATTACCTTATGATACCTCCTGTAGAGAGGAAAGGGCTTCTTCACACACACATGACATTTCTATATCACATGCCCTTCACCTACTTAGACCCAGATGATTATGAAAACCTTTACTTGTAGGGGTTTGACCATCTGAAATTTGCCTATTTGGGGGTTATGGATATTTACTTGTGTGCTTGTTCAGATGTTTCAGCCTGACCACATACAGTCATTTGGCCTTTAATCATAAAATTATAAAAAGGGCCATTTACTCAGGAGCAACATGGACTTGGGATTTAGGGGATAACAGGATAAGTAAGAAACTTTGCCTTTCTCTTATTTGCTAGAGCACTGGACTGTGATTCCAACTGATTAAGTGTCACAGTAATGTTGGCCACTGCTAAACTTGTAAGAGAAATTTATCAGAAGAAAACTAAGGTTTCTATCTTTTCTTTGAATTGGGGGAAACAGACCACTCAGCTGAGAAATACCTTGTAATATCTCAGAGAGAACTGTTTCATCTAATAGCCAGGCAGACCCTCTCAGAGGCATTCAAGTTTTTTCACGTTTTAAGAGAGTTTATTTAAGAACCAAGGAACCTTCTAATGTAAGGATTTTCAGTGACTGGTAATGGAGGAGCACAATTTTTGGTAAATCTCTCTACTGCTTTCCTTTGTATTTATGTTCTGTGAGCAGGAATCTCTGTATTTGTAAAGCTAGCTCTGTGTATGTTGGTAGACAGCTGTGGGAGTTGCCTATGTCATGGATGTTCTGTCTCCCTTCCAAAGTGCTTCCCTAATTAATGACCAGTGAAGGTGGATGTTTCTCTCCCACTGAAATCCTGGGGCCTTCTAAGCAGAGTGGTGTACTCTGCTCCTTGCAGGCATGGGACAGCACCCAATCTTGATCCAAGAAAAGTAACTTGTGGACAACTAAAGCAGGCAGAATATAATCCCTCCTAGCTCCTCAAAGAGATTTTCCCGGAACTACTAAAATTTTAAATGGCTTTGCTATTCACAGCAATGGTTATTTAATGACCAGGAAGTCTTAACACTTACTCACTTTCTCACCACTGATACGAGATAGATCACATTTGAGGAACAAAGTATATCTGTTGAGTTTGCCAGATGCTTTGCTAAAGACAAAGGAGAGAAAGCCCTTCTCTCTCACTTCCCTGAGTTTCCACCAGTGCTCAGTCCATGCTTTGCGGGGCCTGATTCTTATACAATACTAGGGTCCCTCTTTAAGAGAAAGAACACAGAATGATAAGTATAAATTTAGGTTTGAAAACGATTATTTAGAATGAGAAAAGAGATCGTTACACCTTATAAAATTATAAAAAGCTGACCCAGAAGTACCCCCCCAAATACCCAACAATGACAAAATCGAGGATATAATATTTTTGTTAGGTAACTGCCTGAAACACCTTTATATATTTTTCCTACATTTTTTCACTTTCAATCACCCTCTCTTACAACAATAATTTTGTGACATTTTCTATCCAGAAAGCTAAAATTCAGCCTTTTCTCTAGCATACTTGAAGAAATTTCCTTTTTTTCTTTTTGATAGTTCAGAAAAATTTCTTTCAGATGTTAATGCAGTGATATGTCAACTTTTAGGATTGTGGTCAAATATAGAAAAACCTCAAATAAGTCTTTTCTACATATGAGCTAAGATTTCACGGCATTTCAGATTCTCTTGTGAAGTGACTAAACTTAAATACCCTTTGAAAAGTCAGTACTCATGATTATTTGTCCTCAGTACCCTTATTTCTTTATACTGGGTGACTTGGCCCAAAGCACAGCGGTAGTATTCCAGGGTGCCAAGACATAACTAGTATAAATTAAGTAAACACCTCTTAAGCACACCCACTAAACCCAAGCTAATGCATAAATGCATTCCCCACTCTACTTCCCCTAAGGTGTACCCTAAAGATGCCCATAACCAGTACAGAGCCACTTAATACAAGGAGATGGTGAATGTGTGATGACAGAGATGTTGGTATGAAAAAAAAAAACAGCGGTCTTAACTGACTATAGTTAAAAGGCTTTACTTTTGCAAAATTTATAAAACATGTGGCCATGAAATGTTGTTAGGGCATCTTCTAGGGGCCATTCAAGTCAGGAACCCTGAAACTTAAAACGTAAGCTTTCTTAGCTAGCTTTATGATAAATCTGCTTCTAGTTTTACCATCATCATCATCATTGCTATAATTATCATCATTGCCATTATAATCATTATCATTATTATTACTCCTGCTTCGTGGGGCTTCTGTAGGAGTTACAATGAGATAATGGGTTCAGAGCCCCTGAAACCTAATAGGCTGTCAATTGTTCATATTTATCATCATCATCACCACACCATCGCCATCACCTTCACTGTTCTTGATGCCTGAGATGAGGTGAAGGAAGACTGGCATGGTCAAGAAGCTTTCTGGAGGGAGGTAGGCCTTCTGCTCAGTCTCAAAAGCACTCTTTTTAACACCTGCAAGTGTCTCTAGTGTTCTAGGCAAGGGCATACAATTTCCAAGACTTGGAAATTCAAATGGGGGCAGAGGCTAATTGAATGGTTGTTTCATATTTGCTACAGTTACAGTCTGGATGGAGGGAAGAAGGTTTGATTATTCAAGTTATTTTAAAACTGATTTGATTATTTTGTTGAAACTCTAAAAGTAACAGAAGTTAAAAAAAAATAACTAAAAACCTGAATGCTCTGTTTGTTCAGGGTAATTTAGTTTCGGCAGATGTTGGCAGAGTGATCTGATCTGATCCACCTGCATCAGATCATTGTACAGAAACAAGCTTTCTGGGGAGACACACACACACACACACACACACACAGAAATAGAAAGTAGGTTGAATTTGAATTTTTCCTCCCCAGAACCAGCTAAAAATATAGTTTTCCTCATCTCATGGGACTGACCCATCTCAGCCAACTGAATTGGTACCAAGAAGTGGTATCAACAGGGGCAAGCCAGGCATCCATCTTGTCATGGAAAATTCCAGTTGGAGGAAGGAGATGGCAGGAAGGCAGGCATGCTGACAACACCTCCTTCAGCAGCCAGTGCCTCTTTGCTCTTACCCAGACCCGGACAGACAGGCACAGACACAGTTCCAGCTTTGGTGTGGAAGGAGCACTGTGTACAGTGGCAGCAGAGCTCCTGGGTTCCCAAGGCAACAAGCTCATCCATCTCCCCTGGCCTGAAGCTACTCCCTTAGCCAATCCCTTTAGTAGAATACTCAAGACTCCTTCTACAATCAAGACACCAATGCGTAAAGCCCTCCTCCAGGCATTAACACTCAAGCTGAAAGTGGCCCATCCAATGGCCTAACTGCACAGCAGGACGTGAAAGGATGGGCTGTCCCCACACCTTGTTCAGCCTCCCTACAGCACTCTGCAGAGTGGCCTTCTTCTGTGATTGTTTGGGCCTCTTCCTCCTGGAGCTTCCACACTCTCCACTGAGCCCACACAATTTCCTTCAATTCCATTGCTCCAACCCACCTCTCAGCCCATCGATAACACCCAAGTAGCCTTTTCAGATGCCATCCGTGATGGTTGCTCCTTTCTCTGACCTCTTGCAAACTTTAATTTATTTTAAGAAATGAATTACTTTTACATTGATTATTAGCTAGATATGTCTTTATTTCCACTCTACTGCTGCTCTGTTTCCACCATGTTTATCCTCAATGAACACTTGCTGAATAAATGAACAGTTTGGAACCAGAATAGTTTGCAATCAGAGGAGATGAACCAGTCCAGGCATAGCTCTCTGCTTGAGGAGGGCCCCAGGAAGGATGCTGGGAAGTTCAGAGGGTGCTTGAGGGTGCTGTGTGCTCTAGGGCACCAGAGCCTCAACAGGGTGGAAAGGGGGTTCTATAAGGAAATCCTAATACCCAAGAATGCCTGCAGGCTCTTGATGGGTAGTCAGGACCCTTTGAATTGCAAGTCACAGAAAACCAACTCAAATTGGCTTAAGCAAGAAGGGAAGTATTGGCTTTCATGGGTGGGAAGGATGCTGAAGTGGCTCATAGAATGGAAAAAAGAGTTCCAGGAACCAAAACCCCAGGACAAGGCAAACCACTGAAGACCTGGAAAATGCCTTTCTTTTCTCCCTCCTCCCTATGTCTGAATCCCAGATATGTTCATCTCATATCACACCTCCCTCTCTTCTCTCTCTCTCCATCTCAAACTTACTGTCTTTATTTTAATCCCGTTTTCTTTTACATCAGAGAATTTCTCTCCACACATCAGAAAAAAATAGCTCTGAGCAACTCCAGATTTAAACCCTTAATGACTTAAAACTAAGAATAACTAGCCTTCTACCTCCAATCAGAAGATTCCATGGGAGGCCCCCAATTAGCCTAGATTCTGTGTGTCTACCCCTTGGACAAGTAGCTGCATCCAGGGACGTGACACCATTCTTGACCCAACTGTGTAATGAGGGAGGACAGGTGCTATGACTGACAGCTGCACCAGGGCCACATGGAAGAACACTAGCAAAGACAAGTGCCTGGGAAAGACCTCTTGGAAGGGGTGAGAAGAGGACCTGGAAACAATTTCAGGCAGGGACAATGCAAGACTAGGGATATATTTCCAGACAGCAAAAAGAAGGCCCTCTGAAACTGTCTGGACTTTTTGTCTCCTAGGTATGCCCTGTATAAAATGATCTCAGCCCAGCTGCTCACATCACATCAATAGAGATAGCACGAAATACCATTTATGCTCATCACAACCTGAAAATTCACCTCTAGAACTTCTTTTTAATGTGCTCATAAAAAGTATGCATATTACTATATCACTATTCTACTTTCTAACATTTTAACGACTGTATTTCAATACAATTGGCTTCCTTTGTACTCCTATTTATGTACTTCAAAACATTATTCTGAGATGGGGTCCATAGACTGCACCAGATTTGCCAGAGGGGTCTATGGTACAAAAAAGGGTTAAGAACCCCTGTTTTACTTGACTGCTAGATGCTGAACAACCTGGTGTAAACCTCTAATTTTTACATCACTTTCTCTGTTTTCTGCATTTTTGTCTTTTTGTTTTACTTGCTGACCAATTTCCTCCATTTGCTCCTATGACCCCATTCTCTTGGCTATTTTATTTCTAGCTGTGTTCCCTTTGATAATATCCTGGTCTTATTCCATAGCAGCTCTATCTTCTCATCTCTCTTAGGCTGTCAATTCTAGGGTGTGATTTATTCGCTGATCTTTGTCTGTCTGTTTGCATATGGAAAAGACAACACAAAGTGACTGGGATTTCTGTATCCAAGTGCAGGGGTTATGGCATGCTGGCTTCACTGTGGGGTTCTCAAGCAGGAACCAGCCATTTTATCATGCGATTCTTCCCGTGTCAGAATCCGTAAATTTCCTCTTGGGGAGGTCTATGTATCCAGAGGAATTCACTAATGCCCTGCTTGGAGGGAGTGGGCGTATATGGGTCAGCACCTTAGGAGCTACCCAGTAAGGACATAAGACCTTACCCCCTATTTTCCATCCAGCTCAAGGCTATTCTCTGCTGTTTCCTATTATTCCCTTGATCTGAACTCTCTTTGGCTCCGTTACCCAGAGATTAAATCTATTTCCAGCTGAAGCACTAGAGAAGTCCCTTACCTCTAACTTCCCCACTGGAGCAGGAGAGGAACAGCTGTCTGGCTGTCTGGATTAGGGAGAAAGACCTCCTGAGAATACATCTTCTGCCTGTCCTCCTGTGTTCCCTCCCACCCTCACCCAGCTCTGAGAGTTGGTTGGCACCTCCAATTCCTGGGCTTCCCACTGTTTTTGGATGCAAGCTGGCTTGCTTCTTCCTAGCTTTCTCCCCTGTGGACTTAATTCTCCTCTCTGCCAAGATAGCACTCAACCCTCCACTTTCCAGGTCTAAAGGGTTGTTGATTTTTCTTTTCTGGTGTCATTTTATTTCCATTTTTCTTTGTCTTTGTAGGTTTATACCTTTTCTTTGCTGTCATTTTAGCGGCGCTTAGAGAGGGAGCACAGATTACAGGACAGACTCAATCTGATACTTTTATCCATGTGCCTTCTACCCTCCAGTTTCTCACTTTAGCCCAAAGAATAATAAAAAGATACCATCAGCCTTGTATTGATACTTGTTGGGACTTTTAAATCCAGCTCAGTGTGGGCACAGCAGGACCGGACAGCAAGGGAACAGCTGTCTTGAGCTTTGGCTGCTGGCCAGTAACCAGAATGTCAGCTCCCATCCTGACTGTGATTACCTTGAAACAACAGGAACTGAACTACAAGATGGTAAAAGAAGGAGAGAAACCGAGTGTCCAAAATGGGAATCTTCAGGACGGACTTGGGAATGTCCACCTCCCCCAGGCAGACTGCCCAGGATGAGGGAAAAGAGGTAAGAATCCCCTTCTCTGCCCCAAACACTATACCCACCTGACATTCCACCTAACAGCCTCTCCATGATGGCTTCCCAAAGGTATTGCCCTGTGCTTCAACATGACAGAGAGGCTTCCTCTTTTCTTTCTATATATTGGTTCTGTGGCTGCTATTCTGTTGACGAAGTATCCTCCTAGGGCAGTTTGTGTGTCTTCTGAATGGCTACCCAGGCTATCTCTATTCAAGTACAAACTCCTGCAGCACCAGCTTGAAAATAAAACATGGACAGAAATGGTTTTATGATGAGGAAATAAAATTAAGTTGAGAAGGACAGAAAACTGACATATTTCCTTGTTAAAGAAAAAAAAAGGAATGGAAGCATCTGAAATAATGTACCTTGAGTCTTGTACCTGTTTCCTGAAAGTGAGAGGCAAGTCTTGTATTTCTACAGCACTTTTCTTTGGAAGGCATCAAAGCCTTTTTTTTTTAATTACATGAGAGAAACCAAAAGTGCCAGGTATGAATGTTTCAATGCGTATGCAGCAAGCCCATGCAGCGAAGCTATTATTTAAACACATGAGAACTCAGACCCTAGACACACTGGAGCTGAGCTCACTTCAAAAGCTGGGGCTGAGGTCCAAGGATTTCTTCCGAACCCCATGGCCTCACAGAGACTGCTGAGCAGCTGGAATCGCCAGCCCCCAAGTGCCTGTCCGCCTCTGCATCCACCTGATGCTGGAGTTAAGATGAAAGATGGACCCTGTGAAACAAATGGGAGGAGCTAGCCCAGACATGGTTCCCATTATGAGAGAAGACCAACAGAGCATCTTGAAATTTGCCAGCACTCTAATTGGATGGATTTCCTATAATAGGCATTGAGCAATGGGGGCTGTTTTCTGGCATCTGATGAAAAATCGGAGGTGAGTTTTGGTTCAAGGACAATTTTATAAGTAATAGCCTAGTAGCCTAATGATTAAGATTACAAAAAGAAAATGTCCTGGCCTCAGTTCGCAACTCTACTGATAAGAAAGTCCAGTGCTGGCCAAATCTCATTTGAGCCACAGGCCTACAACACAGTTGGAGCAAAATTACATGGAACTGACTACTTTACCATAGAGAAATGCCACAAGTTGTCACATCAGGGCTATTCTGAGACTGCTGTGCCCCCACAACAGAGAGCTCAGAGGGAAAGGATCCCAGAACCCTGCCAATCCATGGGGAGTCAGTGTGCACTGTGGTCAGAGCAGGGGTCAGAGGTGGAAATTTCTACAGGGATACAGTATCTCACATAAGACATCAATGATAGACTAAAATGATTATAAAATACCCCCCACCAAGAAATTTACTCTAAACATAAACTAGACAAAACGCTGGTTACCCTCCTTACTGATGTGCAAAGAAGACAGAACTGGTTGCTTTTGGTAAATTTCACAATATCTCTGAAAAGGGAAAGAAAATAATGGGTGTTATAGTTCTTTTTTCTGTATTAGACCTTATTCATTCATTAAACCTCTATCCAAAATATAGGAAGCATCTCCTATGGGACCAGGGCTGCCATGTAAGGATGGACAGGTTGTGCACTGAACAACTCCAGGGCATCCTCACATTGTAGGCAGTGGCCATAGAGGAGGCATCATCAAAGATGCTTCCCATTTCCATATCCTGTGGTCCCAAAACACCATATAAAATTTCTACAAACAGACCACATTAACTGATGTCAGCACTAACTTCAGTCTGAAGCTCCACTCTCTGGGCCTATGAATTACCATTACCCTAGATCAGGTTTTATAGCCAGAAGTAAGGACCCTGTACATGCTCCAGGGTCATCCCTAACAGTCCACTTCTTCCTGAAGTCTGCAGCTTCCCCTAGTCACTCTGGGGGCAACCTGGCCAGAAACTGGGTGCTTCCTTCCTATCTAATGAGGACATGTTCTAACTTCCCATGGAAGATACAGCCTTTTTCTCCTCTAAGTGCAATGCAGCTCTTTGGCTTCTCAGAGCTGGCTGCCTCCCTGGTGCCACCTCTACAAGGGTGCGGCCAGCCACACCTGTGCTCTAAGGACTCTGAAAGAAGTGCCTGCAGTCTCCTCCAAGCTCTTCCCTACTCATCAGCTGAGGTCAGCCAGCACTTCTGGCTCCATAAATTAAAAGCACAGGCTAACTTTGTCCCACCTGGGATCCATGTGACCTGTCAGCAAAGACAGAAAATGTGTCCTCAGAAAAGGACACCCCATTCTCCATGTCATAACAGACACCCACGATGTTCTTCAAACCTCTCCCCTGAGCACTGATGAGCTTTATGGACACTGGGCACTCACAAACTCAGCACTCTTCATGAAGATGTGATATGAGGATCATTAAAGTACATATTTACATTGACAGTGCATCACACAGCAGCCATTTATTCAAGCCCTAAAGGCACCAAGACACATGAGTCTGAAATATTGTAATACAAGTCTCTCTGATTCCAACTTCTTTTCTTCTTGGTCATACTTACTCTCCGGCAATGCTACCTGGGGTATTCCGTTGTCTTCCCCCATCTTTGTTTTTGTGAAAAAAGTAGTTTGAAATGAATAGTTGAATTACTTACATTTATACTCTGTTGGAAGCTGAAATCTCTTTGCTTTTCTCCTGGATTTCTCTGTGTATACATATACACAGTGTTACATATAGTGTCTTTCATGATCAAAGGTAATGGTAATACTTCCCCAAAAGATAAGTGAAAATGAAAATCAGCATCACCACCACCATCATCATCACCAATGCTCACAGTGAGCCTTTGTATCATTTGGCCAGTCCTATCAGTGTCTGCTAACTTCTCTCAGGTCTCTCAGGACCTGCCTAGCCCTGGTCCCTTAAATGTGTCCCTCAACCATGCTGTAGAGTATTGTGCAATAATAAGGATAATGATAGTTCACTTGTTTAAACATTTGCTTGCTATATGCCAAGCACTGTTCCAAACAATGCCCACTTATTATCTCATTTAATCCCCCTGAATCCCTCTGCAACAGGTATCATCAAAATTCCCATTTTACAGATGAAGAAACTTATGCACAAGAAACTGAGTCATCACCTTAGGCCACATGGCTGGTAAGGATCTGGATCTAAGTAGTCTAACTCCAGAGCACACTGGCGGAGCTCCAACACTCTACTACACCATGAAACTGTATGAATGCACAGATCTTCATGGTTTATCTGCAGTTATCCACAAATGCAAGGTCTTAACAAAAAAAGAAAAACGGAAGTCCTGTTTTTCTCTCCTCAGTGGTGGCACTCCGCTGCTAGCCAGTCCAGCACCTCTGCAAACCTACAGATGGCTCTCCAGTGGAATGTCACTCTGCCCTGCCTCAGTTCTCTCTGCATGTGCAATGTCCTCAGACCCTCACTCCCACCTATTCATCCCTGCGGCTTGGTCTGCACCTCTAATACCGTGTTTCCAGGCAGCCCTGTGAGTTTTGATAATCTATTACCTCCCTCTCCACACCCTACAATCCTCACACTCTCGACCAGTCCATATGTCCCTTGCTAATTGCCCTTTCCAAAGTTAACATTTCTAAATGGCAAGATAAGTTCAGAGTCATTTAAAGGAAAAATAGGCGTACTTGAGACATACCATGAAAAAGATGGGTTTTTTTTTTCTTTTAATCTCACCCTTACCCTTCCTGCAGAAATGGTAAGCTCAAGTGGCTTCCTGCTTATTGTTTTTCCCAGGGAAGCCAATTTCAGTTTGGTTCCCACTGTTTCATAACATGAGAGCTCAACTTACACACTTCCAAACAGAGGGATGGGTGCTCAGTTTATTTTCTTCTTCCCTCAAGAAAAAGCCTCAGTCTCAGTTGCAGGCTTAAACAGACTTAACAGCCATAAGCCCCATAAGCTCTGGCATGCCATAAATAGTCCTTTTCATCAGAAGCTGCAAATCACAACTGTACTGTAAAAACCAGAGCTACTCGGATAGCTGCCCACAGCACTGAGATGAGGCCTTGCATTTAGTGGCATTTAATAAAGATTTGTTGATGGACTGATTGATCTGGGTCTCCCATATCAGGTGTAGCTTGAGTTTCTTAGATTTTTTTTAAAGAGATTTTAACTAAGATTTAAAACCCACTCTTAATGCACCAACAGCTCCATTCCCACGGTCCTTTGGGCCCAGAATCTCAGTACCTATTTATAATGCATGAGTTTCAAAGCCCCTATGGGAACTGGAGGGCAAAAAGGAAGGCAAAACAATCCAGTAAAAGCCCCTACACTATCTGGGGCAGTGTCCTCATGACAGCCTGGAGGAACTAAGAGTGAGGCCTCTGTATTATCAGAGAAAAGTAAACCAAGGTTTTTACCTTGATAGTTGAGAACTTTGGTGTAAGGAATCCTGTTCTACTACTCCAGCCCTGTGGCCTTAGACTGATTACTAGCACTTTTGTGAAGTGGTTTCCTCATCCAAACCAGTTTGTAGGATCTCTGTCAGGACTAAATGAGGAAACATGAGCTAAGCCTTTGAGACGGTTTCTGGCATGTAGAAAGCATAACTCACATTTTAAATAATTAGCTTAGTAATACAGTAAAGGGAGCTTTACTGTGCTTTTAATTTCATGAACATTGGGGATCCAAATATATCAACTGTGGTAACTCAGCTAACCAGGATATTCAACTGAACACCCTACTCTCCCCAAATGCCAGACAGACTGGAGCTCACAGTACACATGAAAGTGCTGATGGGAGGAGAAACAAAGTAGGGATCAGTTATAAGTGAATTTAATTGGAAACACAAAACACCAGGGGTGCTAAAATAAAATGTTATAAAAATTTTAAGTGAAGTTTTAACATCAGGAACCGGTGTAACATATGAGCTTTTCCCACTTTTAAAAAGCTCTTTTCATTACAATGGGGAAGAAAGGGAGCTGAGTTAGTGTACTCCTGTTTTAGTTGTCAGACTTTAGCAAGAAAAATAAAGGGAGAGGGATGGATATACAATTAGGAAGCAATTAAGGCTGTGCAAACACAGCTGTTGATAAAAACACAGGTAATGGAATTCTTAGAAAAATTAAATGCAACAAATCATTCAAGGCAGAATGAAATGGATACCTAAAGTAGAGAAGAAACTTGGTCAACTCACTGAACCACCACCAACTAAAAACAAAAAAGTAATAATGAATGAGTACAGGGAAACTTGCATCAAGTCTTGAAGTGAGCTTGGGAGAGAGATGTCTTTTGAGTAGCTAATGACTTCCAGGAAAGAAAGCAGTGACATGACAAGGGTGGAAGTGGCAGAGAGTTTGTGGTTACAACGTAATGTTTTGAGGATGGATCATTGTCAGGGTTAGAATGACCTGGAGTGTATAAAGAAATCAATTCTGGAAGTATTTATTGAGCATCTCCCATGTTCAAGGCACCATGCCAAGTGAGAGATACAAAGATGAGCAACACTGGTCCTGGATATCTGGAAACACCCAGGCATCGAGGACAACAGCTGTGAACATAGTACCATGAGGGAAAAGGCGACTGCTGCTCGACACTATGGCAGTTACTTGCAGAGCACAGGGACACAGGAGGGAGGTGAAGTTCTACCAAGAGTAGAAGGAGAGCTTCCTGCAGGAGATGGCATTTGAGCTGACCTTAAAGGATGGATAGAAAAATGCTTCAGGCAGGGAAGTGGCATTCACTCATTCATTCAATCATCCATCCGTACAACTAACAACCAAATTAACAAACAGTCACTAGGCACTTACTTTCTGGCAGACAGTGTGCTAGTGGTGAGGATGGGTTTTTGAGCATAAAGAGACAGAATCCCCACCCTTGGGGAGCTACTAGGGAGGCCAGTATTAACCAAAGCCTCACACCTTCATACCTAAACTACAGTGTAGCAATGATATGAGGAGTGGTCCAGGGTTCTGTCTGAGGCTCTAACAGGCACTTTTGACCCAGCAGAGAAGTCAAGGAAGGCCTTACTAAAGAAGTGGTAACAAAACTGAGATCCACAGGGGGATTCGGAGACATCCAGGCAGAGAGAAGAGACTGTAGCATTCTACCTGGGAGAGCAGCATGCTTCAGAGTAGGAAAGCACAATGAGAATAAGGGCTGAAACAGTTCAGGAAGGCTGGATCATGATGTGGAGGTAACAGTGCATGGAGAGAAGGCCAGAAGGGCCAGCAGGGGCATGTGGAATCTTGGGGGTCTTGGTGAGAAGCTCCCACACATTATTCTAAGAACAGTGGAAAGTCTTAAAAATATTTTAATTGGTGTCATGACAGGGAGGGGCAGTAGGTGTTGGCATGGTAAGAATTTTATTTTGGAACGATCATTTGGCTAAACTGTGCAGACTAGATTAGGGCCAGAGGAGATGAACCAGTGGTCCAGCAAGAGATACGATGGTGGCCAGCAGTGGGACAACAGCAGTGGGAACGGGGAGAAAGGATGTCAATATTTAGGTCTAAGTCAACAGGGCTGGGAGGTAGCTTGTGGGGACTTGGTAAGGCACAGGGAGGTGTTCAGCATACCTTTTGTAACTGGACAGATGGTGGTGTCAGTCCTCTATGTGAGGACAATGGGGAGGGCCATTGTAGGAGAGAGAGAGACGAGCTGTGGGGAATCAGACGTGTGCAGACGTGGTCAATGTGTCTCCCCCAGCAGACTAAAGGCCCCTCAGGGCAGGACTCTGTCTCTTTTTACTCAAAATTGTGTCCGTGGCAACTAGTATATGTCTGACAGATACCAGTGCTCAGTACTGCTTATTAATTGAATGGACAGTTGGATGAGTGGATGATTTTGGTTTGGGACATGTGAAGTTTGTGGTGCTTTAAGACATCTGAGAAGAGATGTTGGGTAAAAAGTTGGGTAGATGGGCTGCAGCTCAGAGGAGAGGTCATGATGGGAGCTACAGATGCATGATCGACCAAGGAGAAAATGAACAAGGCTCAGTATTCAGCCTTTAGGAATTCCACCCAGTCAGGGCCAGGTAGCAGCTGGAAGGTGCACTAAAGGAGAAAGAGAACGGGCAGCCAAAGTCAGAGGCAGTATTTCAAGGAGGAGAAAATGGTCAATGGGGTCAATTGCAAGTAAGATGAGAACTGTAGAATGTTTCTTTGGATTTAGCAAGACTGAGGTCATCGGTGACCTTTGTAGAAGCTGTTTTTGTGGAGCGATGGGGTGGAAGCCAAAGTGGAGGAGGTAAGGAGTGGGAGGTGATGAAACAGCAACAGTGAGTAGATGCCAGTCTTGGGAGAAGTTGGTGGCGAAAAGGAGTGAAGAGAGAGGTGGGGTGGAAACTGGGCAAAAGCCACAATGTGCCCAACATGTCTGAGAAGTTATAACAGCCCAGCATGGCCAGAAGAGCAGTTCTGATGCTTTTTTTTCCTGCCCCAATGTTCCCAGGGAAACAGATACCCCAGATCATTAACAGAAATCAGAATATCAGGAAGAGTTGATTTCACTGGGGTAATGAGCTTCATATTTGGAGATGTTCATTTTGGGGGGCCTACGGAGCAGGCAGGGGAGAGATGTCTGTTAGAGTAGTGGAAATATGGTCTGGGGCCGGCCGCACTGGCAGGCTGCAGCTGCCAAATCCAGTCCCCCACCTATGTTTACATGGGCAGCCCCTGAGCTAACAATGATTTTTATGTTTTTAAGTAGTTGGAAAAAATCAAAAGTAGAATAATATTTACAACATGTAAAAAGTATACGAAGTTCCAATTCTGGTGCCCAAAGATAAAGATTTATTGGAATATAGCCATTCTCACCCATTTACATGTCGTCCATGGCTGCTTTTGTGTCACTGTGGAAGGATTGAGTAGTTGCAACAGGTCAACTGGCCCACACAAGTCTAAAATATTTACTATCTGGCCCTTTACAGAAAAAGTTTGCCCATTTTTGGTCAAGGGCACAGGAGAACAATCAGAACAATTTCCTGATAGTCAACATTATCGAGATGAACTGAATTAAAGCAGACCAGGTCACGCTGAGCATCAAGGAAAACAGGTGACTGGCCCTTTGCAGGGTGCGGAGAGGATGGCAATAGCCTGGTAGTAGCTCTGAGTTTGTAATGGATGTCTGTCCCCATCCGCCCTCCCCGAACACATAAGTATATCCCTCTGTTGCTGATGTCATGAGCCGGATCAGCAGAAAGGAACTTTTTCAAGGAAATATTTCCCTTCCCTTACCCAGCTGAATCTCCCAACTGTCTTAGACAAAGCTTCTTGTACTTTTTTTTGACAGCACATATCGCCATGGTAGCAAGTAATTATTTGTAGAAATCTCAGCTTAGTGCCTGTCTCTACCCCTGGACTGGGATGCACTTTGGTGTGATGACGGAGAGGACAGATTCTGGAGACAAGCTGCTTGGCTCAATCCTGGCTCTACCATTTAATGGCTGGGTAACTGTGGCTCACTGACTCTCTTCCTGGCCTCAGTTTCCTCATCAGTAAAATGGGGACCATGAGAATTTGTACCATTGAGGGTTAAGGATTAAATAAGATAATAAAATACAAAGGGCTTGGAGCAGTGCCTCTGATTTAGTAAGTGCTCAGTAAACACACCACCCTTAGTAACTATTTGTATATGGCAAGTGTGATAGAGTGGGAGAAAACAAAAGTGGAATCTGAACTTCAGGGCAACTGGGTAAATGGTGATGATACCTCTGAAGACAGGGAACACAGGGAGGGGAGTGGGTTCGGGGGGCCTGTCATGTCTGAGGTGCTTGGGGACAGCCAAGCAGTGATGCAAGGTGGACAGGTGGAGGTGGAGCTCAGCAGAGTTTGTTGGTGGGGTAGGAATGGAGGAGTGTGGAATAGCTTGAAATAGCTGGGAGCAACAGCTGAGGGGGAAACGCAAGATTGCTGGGCTGTTTGGGGCCTATGTAATGATGCTATGGCATTTGTCATTGCCACTGTGTGATGATCTACACCTTACTACTATTATCCTATGTTGTTTGAGAACTGGGATAGCTTGTCTTGTTAACTACTGGAGCTCTAGGACCTATACTATAGCACAGTACCTAGCACATGGTACATGCTCAATTAATGTCATCAAAAAAGTAAGTAAAGGAATGAAGAAAAGGACAGAGACTTACACATATTAACTTGAGGAGGTAATTACCCATCTGCTTGCCTCAGAGGGCCCGATAGAGCAGAAGACATAGTGTTTTTTAAGGACAGTGCACTAGAGACATACAGTGGGAGTGTTATCAAAGTATTCGGGATGGTTAATTTTATGTCACCTTGATTGGGCTAAAAGAAGCCCAGGGAGCTGGTAAAACATTATTTCTGAGTGTGTGTGTGAGGATGTTCCCAGAAGAGATTAGCATTTGGATCAGCAGACTGAGTAAAAATCTCCCTCACCAGTGTAGTAGGCATCATCTAATCCACTGAGGGCTTGAATAGATCTCAAAGGCTGAAGAAGTGTGAATTTTTCCTCTGCTTGAGCTGAAACATTCATCTTCTGCCCTCCAACACTGAAGCTCCTGCTTCTGAGGCCTTTGAGTTTGGACAAGAACTATACTGGCTTTACTTGGCCTACAGCTTACAAATGGTAGATTGTGGGTTTTATCAGCCTCCATAATTGTGTGAGCCAATTCCTCATGATAAATCTCTTCCCACATATCTGTATTTATCCTACTGGTTATGTTTCTCTGGAAAACCCTAATACAGTATCCTTGGGTACAATTTCCTCAACAGCCTGCTCATAAGTGAATCCAAGTTGCTAGTGAATGCCACCATCCCTGATTCACCTGCTCCACCTGAGAAGCACTGGGCAAGTGGAGACTCTTGGGTGGGAACAAACCCATAGAAGGATGAAACCTCTAGGTAGTTACATGTTCTGCATGTAGCAATTGGGCCTTTTTACACTCTTTTTGGACCTTCCTAACAACCTCTAAGAAGTAAAATATTGCCACTTTACTGGTGAGGAATCTGGGGCCTTTTGAGAGAAAGTAGCTTGTCGAGATCATACAATAAGTAGCAGAGTAGGGATTCCAAAACAGGAATGTCTTTGTGGTTTCTAAGCTGTATTAGACAGGGCTCTCCAGAGAAACAGAACCAATATGGTGTGTGTGTGAGTGTATACACAGTTATGGAGACTGACATGTCCTAAGATCTGAAGGGTGAGTTGGTAAGCTGGAGACCCAGGATAGCCACTGGTGAAGCTCTAGGCCAAAGACCAGCAGACTTGAGATCCAGGAAAAACCAATGTTTCAGTCTGAGTCAAAGGCAGGGAAAACAAAACAATGTTCCAGCCTTGAAGGCAGGTGGAATACCTTCTTGTTCATGGGAAGGTCAGCCTTTTTGCTCAATCTATATCTTCAACTGATTGGATGAGGCCCACCCACAGTAGGAAGGGCAACCTGCTTTGCTCAGACTATCAATTTAAATGTTAAACTCATTCAAAAACACTCTCACAGAAATACCCAGAATAGTGCTTGGCCAAATATCTGGGCACCCTGTGATTCAGTCAGGCTGACACATAAAATTAACCATCACACAAGCCAATGGGCTTTCCACCATATCACACCGAGCTCTTCTTAGTTCTAAAAAATCTTCCCCACTGAAGTCATATGATGTTACTGGCCCTCAGAGATACCTCCCAAAAGGCAATAAGCTGTACCTTAAGAATATATGGATTTTCTCTGCCAGTTAAGTAGAAATAGTCTAATCTAGCTCCTACAATTCCTTCCTTGATTCAACCCAACTTATTCCACCCTGACCCTAAACACTCTTCCACAGTTTGAAGAGAGGTAACTGGAAATCCCAGATGTGCAGATCATACAAACCACAGGAAGGTGAAAGTAGGTGGGGGGGGGGGCGGGTAGGAAAATGAAGCTCACCAAGATACAGAAAGAGAGTAAAATTCAGTCATAGAAACTACAAAGGGAACTACAGAGTGTTTGGTTCCTTTGCTAACTACAATGTATGTGTCTCAACAGATATCTTGGTGAAGACACTAATTTTCTGTGCCTGATCTGCTACAGGCACTTAAAATATTTAATGAATGGATCAGTAAGCTCACCTTCCCTTTCTTTCTCTCTCTCTTGTATTCTAAATCTGAGAGATTACCCCCATTTTCCTGCACATAAGAGAAATCATGGTGTTACTGCCTTGTCCCATTCTCTTTGCTTTGAATTTTCAGCTCTGAAATTTTCCTGGGTTTAGCAGTCATATCCCACCTCCTGAGCCTCCAAGAGATTCCTGGGATCACTACATAAGCTATCTTCTCCCTTTGGGACTCAGGGGTGGGGTCACAACCTCACTAGATAAGGGAAAAAAATTAACATACACATAAATACATAAGCATACTAGTCATCAAGGACCAGCAACACTAGGCATAAACATTATTCACATACACACTGTGTGTAGGCCAGAAATAGAGAGTGAGGTGGGTCCCTTTCACTAAATACAAAAGGATCAGGGGTCTGTTAGGGAAATTTGGGCCAATGGGTTCATAATTTGAAGTTTCTCCATTGGGAAAAGATGCTTTTTAAATTTGCAAATTGACCTATAGTAGCCTACTTAGCACATCTCTGCTAGGTGGCCCCCATGATGCTCCGACACAAGCATCTGTGGCTCTCATAGGAGACCACTGCTCCAGAATCTCGTCTCCAGGTAGGTGTATATGTTGGGAATGTCAGGCAAGCACAAACTTAATATAGTTGCTCAGATCTAGGGAATATTATTTTCTTTATATTGAAAGAGACAGAGACAGGCATCTACTGTCTTACAAGGCAGGTGCTGTGCTAGAGATTTTACCTGAATTGTCTGGAATAACCTTTCACATATTCAGCAATTACTTACTGAGTCCCAAAAGACACTGTACAAAATGCTAGGGATGCACTGGGATCAGAGAGACAGATAAGTAAACAGATCAGAACCACAGAGGGACAAATGCCATCCAAGAGTGGGTCCAGAGCAGAATGACAGCACGTGACATGGCAGGAGGGAGGGGTGTGTGTGTGTGTGTGTGTGTGTGTGTGTGTGTGTGTGTGTGACTAAAACACTCCAGGCAACCCTCTACACTGTTAGTGGGAATGTAAACTGGTGCAGCCACTATAGAAAGCAATATGGAGGGTCCTCAAAAAACTAAAAATAGAAATACCATATGACCCAGTAACTCCACTTCTAGGAATTTACCCAAAGAAAACAAAATCTCTGGTCCAAAAAGATATATGCACCCTTATGTTTACTGCCCTATTACTTACAATAGCCAAGTTATGAAAGCAACCTAAGTGTCCATCAACAGATGAATGGATAAACAAGACGTGGAACATATACACAATGGATTATTATTCAGCCATAAAAAAAAAAGAAATCTTGCCATTTGCAGCAACATGGATGGACCTAGAGGGTATTATGCTCAGTGAAATAAGTGGAGAAAGACAAATACCATGTGATTTCACTCTTATGTGGAATATAAAAACAAAACAAAACGAAATAAACAAAACAGCAGTAGACTCACAGACGCTGAGAAGTGACTTGTAGTTACCATGGGGGGTTGGAGTAGGTAGTGTGGGAAGGGTGAGGGGATAGGGAGGCACAAAT
Source organism: Smutsia gigantea (assembly GCA_032199065.1). NCBI lineage: Eukaryota > Metazoa > Chordata > Mammalia > Pholidota > Manidae > Smutsia > Smutsia gigantea. Next base: position 108,198 of record JAVSCE010020624.1, read on the forward strand.
CTCAACCATAATATAAGTTTGTCACAGGGATGGAAGTGCAACATGGAGAATATAGTCAATGGTTCTGTAACATCTTTCTGTGTAAACAGTTACTGCACTAGTTGGGGTGAGGATTTAATGATGGGTGTAACTGCTGAACTATTGTGTTGTATACTTGAAACCAGTGTAAGACTGTACATCAACTATACTTCAAAAAAAAAAAAAGCCACTCCAGGCAGAGGAAAGGCTAGTGCTAAGATATGACACTGAGAGATGGAAAGTAGGGGAACTGCCAGCAATTCCTATGGATGGAGCAGGAAAACTTCTGCAGCAGTAAAGCAGCAGCCTGGTCATGAAAGGATTCATATGCCTGGAATAAGTTACCAAATTTAGGACATAAACTGCAAATAAAAATACAGGATGCTACCTGAGTTGGAGGAATAAAACAGGGGGAATTACGCTCCCTGACTTCAAGCTCTACTACAAAGCCACAGTAATCAAGACAATTTGGTATTGGCACAAAAACAGACCCACAGACCAGTGGAACAGAATAGAAAATCCAAACATTAACCCAAACATATACAGTCAATTAATATTTGATAAAGGAGCCTTGGATATACAATGGGGAGATGACAGCCTCTCAGCAGCTGGTGTTGGAAGAACTGGACAGCTGCATGTAAGAGAATGAAACTGGACTACTGTCTAGACCCATACACAAAGGTAAACTCAAGGTGGATCAAAGACCTGAATGTAAGTCATGAAACCATAAAACTCTTAGAAAAAAACATAGGCAAAAATCTCTTGGACATAAACATGAGCAACTTCTTCATGAACATATCTCCCCGGGCAAGGGAAACAAAAGCAAAAATGAACAAGTGGGACTATATCAAGCTGAAAAGCTTCTGTACAGCAAAGGACACCATCAGCAGAACAAAAAGACATCCTACAGTATGGGAGAATATATTCATAAATGATGTATCTGATAAAGGGTTGACATCCAAAATATATAAAGAACTCACACACCTTAAAACAAACAAAAAGCAAATAATCCAATTAAGAAATGGGCAGAGGACATGAATACACACTTCTCTAAAGAAGAAATTCAGATGGCCAACAGGCACATGAAAAGATGCTCCACAGACTTCAGGAAGATGGCGGTGTGAGCAGGGCAGCAGAAATCTCCTCCCAACACTATATTTATCTACGAAAACACAGAAAATACATCTATTCCTAAAAGAGAGACGAGAATACACAGGAAAGCGCACAGCGTGCAGCTACACCCGAGATTACTCGGCACCCCAAGAGGCGGGTAAGATACGGAGCCGCGACCCGGCGGGACCCGAGCCCTCCCCCACCCCAGCGCACCGGCGGGAGGAGAGGATTCAGAGCTGGGAGGGACTGGAAGTACACCCCGCGAAGTAGCCAGCCCTGGTGATCTGCGCGGGGAGCGCTGACCCACATTGCGCAGTGCAGCGGAGATTGGAGAGACAGAGGGGCAGGATCTGAGCGGGGAATGCACCAGGGTGCTTGCAGCCGGCTCCCCGGAAGGAAAAAAAAAAAAAGCGAGTGCTTTCTTCAGCGGTCTTAAAGAGACAGGAGCCCAGCGGAGGAGCCGGATCGCCCCAGCACACTCAGCCCAGCAGGCTGGGAGTCCTGGGGAGTTTCAGACACCTTAGCTGGTGACTGAGGAAGCGTAGCCATACTTACACTTCTCACTGAGATCAACAGCCTCCTATTCGTTCCCACCCCTGCCAGAGCGATAAAGGGCCGTGCGGAGCGGCACAGTCACAGCTGTGGAATAGTGGGGCAATAGCGCCACCTAGAGCATTCCCACAGAATCTACGTCCGGTGGGCTTTTTTTTGTGTTTTTTTTGTTTTGTTTTTGTTTTTTCTTTTCTTTCTTTTTTTTCTTTTTTTTTCTCCTCTTTTTAAAGTCTTAAAAAGCCCAGCTGACATACGTGGCAACTATCAGCGACCAATTAATTATATAGCCATGAAAAGACAGAGGAATATGGTTCAGACAAAAATCAACCAGACAACCCCAGAGAGGGAGTCTGAAGGGATGGAAATGCACAGCCTTCCTGAAAAAGAATTCAGAATAAAGGTCATAACCATGCTGATGGACCTACAGAGAAATGTGCAAGAGCTGAGGGAGGAAGTGAGGGAACTGAGGAAAGACAATACAGAAATCAGACAAGCGATCGACGGGCTTAACAGCAGAATGGATGAGATGCAGAGACTGTTAATGGAATAGAAAACAGAGAACAGGAGTACAGAGCAGCTGAGGCAGAGAGATAAAAGGATTTCTAGGAATGAAAGAATATTAAGAGAACTGTGTGACCAATCCAAACGGAACAATATTCGCATTATAGGAGTACCAGAGGAAGAAGAGAGAGAAAAAGGGATAGAAAGTGTCTTTGAAGAAATAATTGCTGAAAACTTTCCCTCGCTGGGGAAGGAAGTAGTCTCACAGTCCACCGAAGCTCATAGATCTCCCAACACAAAGGACCCAAGGAAGACAACACCAAGACACATAATAATTAAGATGGCAAAGATCAAAGATAAAGACAGGGTATTAAAGGCAGCTAGAGAGAGAAAAAAGATCACCTACAAGGGAAAACCCATCAGACTATCATCAGACTTCTCAACAGAAACCTTACAGGCCAGAAGAGAATGGCATGATATATTTAACGTTATGAAACAGAAGGGCCTCGAACCAAGAATATTGTATCGAGCACGATTATCATTTAAATATGATGGAGGGATTAAACAATT
>JAVSCE010020625.1:0-134781 GCA_032199065.1 Smutsia gigantea
TCTTGAGCACTGATGTCTTGCAAGCTGTGTGCCAGATGCTCCTCTTGCATTAGCTTTCTGATCCCCTGCAGATGGTATCAGAGAAGCAAACTGAGGCTCTGTGGCTCTGTAATCAAGTCCCCGGCTTGTAAGGGCTGGAATCAGAGTTATGAGTTCAGCCTGGTGACTGCACAGGAGGCTCTGACCTACTGTCCACCTACAGCCTGGGAGGGCGGAGGAGGAGGAGGAGGAGGCTGGGAAGGGACGTTTGAAAGCCAGAGTGGGAGATCCCTCCGTGCGCACCCCATCCTGCAGAGCAGGCTGGACCTGGGTGGGAGAGGGAAGACCAGGGAGTCAGGACCCCCCCCAGCTCCAGACCCTGAGACATGCCTGTCTGATATGGAGAATGTCTGCTGCCACGGAGCCCATCTCAGTCAGCTTAGGCAGCCATAACAAAACATCACAGACCCGGAGCTTAAATGACAGACTTTTATTTCCCACAATTCTGGAGGCTGGCAGTCCAAGATCCGGGGGCCGGCAGGTAGATTTCTTCTACCCCCCTTTTGGTTTGCAGGTGCTCGCATGGCCTCTTCCTTGGGCAGTCACAGGGCAGGGCGGCGGGGATGGGAGGGATGCAAAGAGAGAGATCGCTCTTCTCCTAAGGGCGCTAATGCCGTTATGGGGCCTGGACCCTCATAACCTCACCTAGCCTCCCAAGGGCCCAACTCCAAACCCCATCATATTGGAGGCCAGACTCCATCATGAATTTGGGGCACACGATTCAGTCCGTAGCAGACCAGGGCCCCTGGTGTCCCTCAGGCATGCTAGAGCAGGAGGGTGGCAAGGAACTCCCAACCCAGACCCTCACTACACAGGGGGGACTGGGGCTCTCAGGAGTCCCGTGACTCGCCCAGGCTCATGTGACAGGATGGGACCAGAGCTGGGCTCCACTGCCTTCCAGCCTAGGGGTCTTTTGGCAGCCCTCTGCCCCCTCAGAATCCGCAGGGCCTTTGCCCAGAGCCAAGCTTCTGCAGAAGGAGTCCTGTGAAATCCTCTCTGTGATGACGGCGCCTCTGTGACGGCGATAGCGGGTGTAGGTGGTGGGCACTGGCCTTGACAGCGGCTTCTGCTTCTGGAGGCTTGTGATTTCAGGCGGAGTGTTTGTTAAAGTCACCTCTGAGGACTGTGGCAGGGGGAGTGGGGCGCGACACCCTCCTGCTCTGCCCCCTGCCTCCCATTTCATTCTGCTGCGCTGGCAACTGAGCGTCAGGGAGGGATTAGGGGCCTAAGAAGGCACCTTTAGGGGAAAGCAAGAGCGGCTGCGCCAGTTAATGTGGAGTGTCTCCATTACCATAATAACTAACCACTTAATAACTGACTTCCCCACTAATTCTAATTGAAACACATAATGATATTTCCGGCAGAGAGTGGCAGGCTTAAGTCTGGGCAGACCTCTCCAGGGGCACCCCTGGCTTCACATGGCGAAAACCGTGGGGCCTTCTTGGGCATTCTGTTAGAATGGACTGAGGCAGCAGACAGCAGCCCTTGTACGGCTGCCAGGAACCACAGCTGATGATAAAAGCCATTAAAGGTCAGCTGGGAATAGAAAACTATTTATGTTAAATGTCACAGATTAAGCCACAGAATGGGCCTCGGGTGGGGAGCAGAGGGTGAGGTGAGAAAGCTGGTCTCTCTGCATGCCTCTTTAGGGGCCTGGGAAGGGGTGGTGGCCTTGAGAGGTGGCAGGTAGCGAGTGGGTGAGGGGGGAAGCACTGGGTTTCCAGGCTCCCTTCAGCCTAGGGAAGCAGGTGGGTGTCTGCAGCCACAGGTGACTGGCCAGGCTGGCCATCTGTTGAGGTTCCTGGGCGACTTGAGGTTTGGGGAGAGAGGACCATGCTGGCCTCCACTGCATCATCACAGATGGGGACCTAGGGTATGTCCCCCAGGGCAGCTGAGATAGAAGCTGAGGCCAGATGATCCAGAGTAGCTTCAGAGGGGACGGAGGCTTGCTCTGTTTTCCTGGGAATTGCCCTGGGTTCGGCATAGGTAGGCTTAATCCTAATTGTGGTCTGATGTGACGCAGCCGAACGGCAGGAGGTTGCAGAGAGAAGATGGCACCGTCCCCTGGCCAGGGTGTCTGAAGCTGGAGTTTGAAGGACATGGGAGTGTCTTGGCTGGAGGGACTGTCAGGGCGTGGGGCTCTTGACGGGGCTTCAGCGCTCTGCAGGGTCCGGGCCAGGTCCTAAGGAGAACCAGGCACCCTGTAATTTCCGCACCACAAAAGTGCCAGAGCAGCTAACCTGGGCCAGAGCAGCGGGCGAGCTCCCCGTGCCTTTTGGCTCCATCCCTCCGTCAAACACACCTAGAGAGATTGTTGGCAGGTGGAAACCATCCCCTGAAGGTAATTAGATGGCTAAGGCCCCACGGAAAACATGACTGCCACTCTTGATCGTCTACCTGAGGACTGTTCATTTTGCGAGTTAGGGCAGAGGCTTCATTCCCATTTTTCAGCCACCCACCTAGCCTCTGGGCTGCCTGGCCGTTCTATCAGTTGCTGTGCATACAAGGAATCTATACAAATACATTTTAACACTGGTGTAAGAAGATATAATTAGGAAGGTGGATCTAATGGAAAAGAAAAACCACATAAACACACACAAAATAAATGAATAAATACCACCCCAAGCCCTACCCTTCAGTCTTAAGTAACAGGAGGGTGGGCTGTTGGTTTCCAGTAGCCATGTCATGGCTTTATTCCATTCATTGGGATGGACTGTGCCCTTCTAAGGGATGTCAAGTGTAGTCCCCCCACTCCCGTGACAGGGAACAGATGGGTGGCAGGCCAACCATCCCCCAGGAAGTCACTTTCTCTCTTTTCCTACATCTTCTTTGGCTGCAGAGTGACCGGGATGGAAAGGACTTGGCCCAGATGGACCCACTGCAGTACAGGAGGGATCAAGAGAGACCCCAGGAGGCCCTAAGTGTCGAGGCAGGTGGGCACTGGATCAAGAAGGTGGGGTGGGTGGGACTAGAGGATGGCTGGGTTCTGACAGACACTAGGAAGAGAGAGATCCAGTCCTGTCGTCAGTAGATATATACGGGCAACCCCTCCACCCTGGTCCAGTGATTGGCACTGGGAATAGAATGATGAAGGCCATCATCCCTGCTTCCAGAAGCTCGCTGTGACTGGGGAGGATCAGTGTGTCCCCAGGCTTTTGTAGTATGTTGGGTCTATCGTCAGGAGAGAGGTCTGTACAGGGTCCCAGAGCACCGAGGGCATGACTAAACACCCCAGGAAGATGAGGAGGGTGGGCAGCGCTCACAGAGATAACGTGTGAACAGAACCTTCAGACTTCACAGAGAAAAGCCAGTGAGGAAAGGGCCGGGGGCTCTGGAAAGGGAAGTTGGGGCCAGATGGTGAAGGGTCTGGGACACTGTGCTTAAGAAGTTAATTGACAATTAATTCTTAAGGCGTGAGAGAGTTGCCGGAAGCTGCAGGGAGGTTTCCGACCTTGAGCACATCAGAACCCTGGGGCTTGTGGAGCCCAGGGCTGGGCCCTGCCCCCAGATTACTCCTTCAGCACTTCTGGGCTGCGACTGGACAATGTGCATGTGGTGCTGTCCAGGGACTGCCCTTGAGAACCACTGTGTTAGAGGAAGGAGGAGCTGGAGGCAAGGAGGCCATTTGAACAGAAATGGAAATAAAATGAAGATAACAAGGGGAAGGCTTGAGAGACCCCTTGGGTGGGCAGGCAGACCCACGTGGTGAGGAGTAGAGTCGCAGGGCCCAGATGTGGGGAGTAGGTAGCAGAATAGCAATATGGTCTTGGATTTGCTGAAGCAGCAGGTGGTAGAGAAAGGCAATAAAGCAGAGAGAGGGAAAGTGGAAATGGGATATGAGGCAGGCTTAAGTTCCTGGGAACAAGACCAGAAGCCAGATATTGGGGCTCCCCTGCCTTTAGTTGGCCTCAGATCTGGGAGGCAGTTGAGGCTGCAGACGAGCCTGGATTTGAAGGTCGGGAGTTGGCAAGGGCAGTGAATCAGCAGATCAGGCCTGGAAATTGCGCAGGTGGGAAAACATCTGATTCCCTGTGTGCGGCCATGCACCAGCCCAGCTGAAGCTTTCTGTTGCTGGCCCCTGATTGGCAGCCTAGGCCAGAGAGCATCAAAACCAATAGCCTTCATCCAGGACCAGAGTCCCAGTGACACAGGCGCTGCTCAGACCCAGCTTCAAAGGCCCCAGGACCCCAAGCCCAGGCGCCTGCCTGATTATCTGCAGGGGAGAGGCATCTCCTGGAAAGGATGGAGAATCTGGTCATAGGCAGAGCAGCAGGCAGTTGCTTTCATTTGCTAGCAGCCTAGCAGCAGGCAGGCAGGGGACTGTAGGGGAGAGTTGGGGAGCAGACCTGAGGAAGACATGGCCATGAGCTCCACACAGACACCTCCACCAGCCTCCTGGTGCTTGCACTCTCTGTCCCCAAGGCCATGTCCCTGGATCTGAGTCCTGTTCCCTCCTTCTCCATCATGTTCTTGCCAGTCTAACCCACTCAGCAATTTAGTTAATGTATACAAAGTATTTCACTGTCGTTTAAGGGAAGCTGGTATCTGGACTCCATACCAGTTGGCTGCAATTGAAGCACACGCTCCTCGGCTCACATTGGAATGGACTGACTGGAGGACTGGTGGCCATGTGCATGTCGGGCAGCCAATAATGTGCATGAGCCCTGGGCTGTGCAGGGGCTGCCCATCTGAGGCCCGGCACTGTTATCCTGGTTAAAACTATTCCCCAGAAGCATGCCCAGAGCAGTGTGGCAGCTTCTCTAGGGTCAGCTGCAAGACCCCATGGCCTGGGCCCCACTCATTCCTGAGCATTTGCCCCACCCAGGATCCTGGGTCCTGAGTTTCTCAGGCCTTGCAGCTCCAACCTCATGGCCCCAAGGTCCCTTGTGCTCTGCTCTGCTTCACTCTCCTGCTCACTGTCACAGCTGGGATTTCTATTCCCTCCCCCCATTCCAGTTGCACATCTGCCCCATGATTAGCAGCTGGCCCTTACGAGGGCACTCACTGTCCTGGTACCAACATTAGCAGGGACATCTGGGCTGTAAAGCCCAGTGACATTTCATCAAAGGCTGCTCTCAGACTGTGGTTTCTCCCCAGCCCACAACTGCAGAGGAGGCTGTCTGGGTTCCCAGGGGTAGGAGGAGGTGTCTCTGGCGGCGTGGCTTTGTCTAGAGGAGAGTTGGAGGGCAGGAAGCAGCCTAGGAAGAGGGGAGAATAAACCCAGAGCCCGGGACAAGGTGCCGAGAGGAGTCTGGACTTACTCTCCAGCGCCCCCTGTGGGCAGCCTGGCTGGTGGCCTTTTCCCGAAGAACAACACCCATGGCAGGCATGGGGGCTGGCCGGGCAGGTAGTCCAGACAAAAGGGCTGTTGTTAGGGGGTGGCAGGCAGCTCGCCCAGGCCAGCTTCCGCCTCCGTTGGGTCAGCATGGAGGCCAGAGAGGCTGCTGGACTGCCGAGCCCACCCTGTGGCTTCCCACGTGCTCCTCCTAGAAACTTCAGAAGGAGCTCATTGGGTCTCCAGAAGCAAGTTAGAAGGGCAGATAAGATTATGACAAGTTTGGGGGGAAGAGGAGACAGAAATCCTAAAACTTCCCTGTAAGGACTCTCCTGAGAGCCAAAACACTAAGTGCAAAACTCACTCTATCACCACCCCGGGAAGCTGCTACTCACAGATCACACTCAGCTCCACACGCGCCATCCCATTTATCATCGCCGCGATCCTGGGGAAGCAATGGTTATTATCATCAATTTGGAGACGAGAAAATGGAACCTGAGGTGGACCCAAGATCACTGAAGGAGGACCTGAGAACAGGATCCAAGCCTTCTCAAGGCCCGAATGACAACTCTGTGGGCCTAGCAGCTCAGAGTGCCCCCGGCCTGCGGCTCCCCGGATGTGGGATGCTCCCAGAGTTCCTTGCCCCATTGCACCAAGAACCACCTAGACCAGGCACACCAGCTGCGTCCCCATCAGTTGGCCTGTGACAGTGTGAGCCAGCTGGCCCATGGGCCAGATCCACCCTGCCACCTGTTCTTCTGCAGTTGTATGAGGACACAGCTATGCCCGTTCATGTACCTACTGTCTCTGGCCGCTTTCACGCTCCAAGAGCTGACTTCAGTAGTTGCAACAGAGACCGTATGGCCCACAATGCCTGCAGTATTTACTGTCTGACCCTCCACAGAAAAGTGTGTCGGCCCTTGGCCTTTGATAAAACCACAAGCTGGCCAGTGTCTAGCAGAGCTCAGCTGAGAAGGCGCTGAGGGTGACGAGCATGCAGGCATGTATGTGCAAATGCATGTGCAAAGGGACAGGGGCCATGTCGGTTATCTCCAGAGTAGGTTCTGGCTTCCCTTCTTGTACAAGGAATGGGTGTTGGGTGGGCAGCATCTCCTCTCGAAGGGAGCTGGGTTTAGAAGCTTTTATAGTCAGAATGCACAGCGGCTGCTGCCACTGCTGCAGAAATTTAAGTAATTTTCCTCTAATTAAGCAATTATCTCAGATGTAGCTGTTCCCATCTCCAGGAACATTTTTGTGGAGGTGGGGATGGGGGGATGGAGGTACAGGGTTTGGGAAGGCCCAGATATAGAAACAGCCTAACAGCAAGTTGGTCTGCAGAGCTGAGCTAAGAGGCCAAGGCTGCAGAGCAGCATGGACTTTAAAGGCATGCTTGAAAGTGACACACCTGGCCCCCAAAACCACTGACCCTGGAGCCAAACACACACACGGCAAGAGACTTGTCACAGGAGACCTGAGTCCCAAAGGCTCCTGAGAACAGCTGGAACCAGGCAACTGGTGATGGGGATATTTCTCTGTGAAATGGGGTTGACAGCATTGGTCCCATCCCCACTTCCAAAAGAGGGCTGGACCCTCACACAGATCTTTCCGTGAAAACCAGGAAAACAGAGACTTCCCTGTTCTCCAGATGGAAAACATCGTCAGGGACCACAGGCCTTTGAATCCAAGCTGGCAGGCATAAGCATCCAGTCTGGGTGCCACTTGGGGACCCAGGTGGGAGGCGTGAGCAAGACAGAGATGGTGCAGGGGCCAATTGGGAATGCCCTTCCCCAGCGTGGACGGAGACCCTGCGCCCACGTGCCCAGCCTCGGTGCTGCGGCTCAACCCACTCCTGGTGTGTAGTTGGTTTACCTTCCAGCTGCCGCTAAGTGCATCAGAGCCCAGCCCTGGATGGAAAGTTTCGAGGACAGGGTGGGGGGCACAGGGCAGGGCCCACAGTCACTTCTCAGGGACCGCTGAGGACTGCAGAGAGAGCCCTGGCTGGTTGGTGAAGATGAGGGGAGCCCAGGCAGAGAGCTTCCGGCTCAGGTGCACATGGCAGTCCCGAAGTCCCCCTCTCCCTGATTCCCAGCTGAGGCTGGGCTCCAGGGTGGTCCAGACCCCGCCGAGGCCTGCGGACTACAGCTGATCAAGGTTGATAAAAGTTACACTATTTATTCATTCTCCAGAAGTGCAGAGGGACCTGCATAAAAGGAAAGGGCGAAGCATGTAGAGACCATAAAGAGAGTTTCGTTTTTATGCAGTGGTAACCTGGGGAATTAATTCCTGGCTGATAGAGGTCGCACGACAGTAGCTGAGTTTTAAACAGGCACAGAAGGACCCTGGGGAGGCAGGAAAGAGTCAGCTGGGTGTGAAGGCAGAGTGGAGGAGAGTGGAGTGAGGGGTGGGAGGCACCTGCTGGTCCCAAGGGGGCCTGGGTACCAGGGCCAGTTTCAGAACACAGCCAGGAGAGGGCTTTAGTGGGCAAAGGCTTGGGGCTGACCTCATTCAGGCCACATTTACCGGTACCTCCTGTGGGCCTGGACCCGGCTTAATGCCGTGGGAATTATGACAATGGGTGAGCTGGGTCCTGGCCCTCAAAACCCTTTGTCTTTTGGGGGTACCAGGAACTGCACTAGCTGCAACCATTAGCACGGCAGAAAAGCATGGCCAGGGAACCAGACCCCGTGGGATGGATTGTACCTCCTCTACTATAAACTCTACCATCTTGAGCAAGATGCTTATAGAAAATACACATCATCAGAGTAGCTACCTCCTAATGTTGTTCTGAGGATTTATATGAATAGCAATGGCCTGGCACCGAGTGCATCTGGGGCAAAGTACTATGATGGTTCTGAGTGATTCATTCATGGAAGTGATCTGGGAAGGCTTCATGGAGGAGGTGACTTCTGTTCTAGATTTTAAAGGATGACTAAGACCCACATGAGTGGAGAAGAGAGGCCAAACTTCTCGCAGGGGATCCAGAATGAGCCAGATCATGGAGGAGTGACAGCAAGACTAGAGGGGCCTGGGAGGCTTGATGTCCTGGGCATGTCCTGGCCAACTTTGGGGAGGTCCCCTTAAATATGTAAGGCTGAGCTTAGGGTGCTGGGCAGTGGGCAGGCAGAGACCACACCCAGGGAGAAAGCCAGTCAAGAATATTTGCTCAGCTGCCTTATCTGCTGGGGACACCAAATTAGTGGTGGGGGGGGGTACCCCACTAAGTCAGACCCTTCAGGATGGGGAAAACTATGTTTGTTTGCTTGTTTTCAGAATTCAGCAAGGGAATAGGCCAGGGCTGTCTCAAAGAACTGCAATGCAAACCACATATATAGTTTAAAATTTTCCAGTAGCCACATTGAAAAAGGTAAAAAAAAGATGAGATTAATTTTAATAACATATTTTATTTAATCCAATCTATGCAAAATATTGTCATTTCAACATGTAAAAACTGTAAAGGAAGTATTCATGAGACAGTTTGTTTCTATCCTTAGTGACTGTAATCTGGTGTATAATTTACACTTACAGCATGTCACTACCCCAATGTCACGTGACTTACGGCCACTTTATTGACAGCACTGGAATAGAGACTCACACGGTGAAGCTCCTCCCTCTCGCATCCAGGCTGGCCTATCTCCCCGTGGCCACCTCAGTGGGTTTCTCTGAACACACCCATCTGGAGACAATGGCCAAGGGCTTCTTGACCTAGAAGCCAGTCAAGTCGTGTCTTATGATGCTGGTTCCTGTCAATTACTTCCGTGCTGACTGGGCCGGGAGCCAGCTTCCTTCTGCTGGAGGTAACGGCAGGCTGGGCTGGGGCTGGGGCCTCCAGGCTCCCCCCACACAAGCTGCCTCTGCCACCCCTGCTCTTCCCACTTCCAGCACCAAGGCAATGGCTCTGGGACTGAGCGGAGAACGCCCCTGACATAGAGGAAGGAGACAGGGAGCCCTCCGGCAAGGAAAGCGGCAGCTTTGGTGATTGTGAGGAAGCAAAAGCATGGAGAGGAGATGGCCCAGGCTTCCATCATATATATATTTGAAAATACACAAAGTTAGAGCCCCTCTTTGCTCAACACTATGCCCATGGAAATGTGAATGCGGGATCAGTTTATCCACTGCTGACCTGTGCACCAGGCACTGTATTTTACACGCATAAGCCCATGTGAGCCTCCCAGCATCCCTTGAGATGGGCCCTATTATTACCTCCATTGTAAAGATGAGAAAATGGGGACACAGAGAGGTTAAGCAGCTTACTGAAGTCACACAGCTAGGTGGGACAACCAGAATTTGGACCTGGATCAAGCTCCACTGAGGTGCCAGCTGTTCTCCACGGCCCTCGTAGCTCATGAGTCCACTGTTTCCTGGCAACTACATCAGAATTAGGGGAGAAGCCAGCAGGGAGATGGAAAGTTGGGAGGCTGTTTGGGAACTGGCAACAAGGAGGGGAAGGCTGCTGTCTGGCACCATCATGCAGCCCGTCCCAGATGGTGGAGAACCTACATCAACTGCCTGGCTGGGTTGGAACAGGATGGGGTACAGACAGGCTCTGTGATGAGGGTCTTGCGCTTTACCCAGGAGGGAACTTAGAGGGAAGGGAAGCCTGTGACCTCACCGGTTGGGCCAGCGGCCAATGACATCACTAGGAGGGCGAGGAGCCAGGCCCAGCCAGTTATTTATGGAAAAGGCTGGCGGCCAGGCACAGCAGTTCTGAGCTGTTTCAGATGGGGTTGGGCTAAAGCTTCCAGCTGGCCCAGTGGGGCCGCCAGGACTGGGCAGGCAGATAAGGAAGGAGGACGGCTGGAGGAGGCAGCCAACTGATAGGGTGGGAGGGCTCCATGGAGTATCAGCCGGGGCTGGGGCAGGAGTCAAAGAGCTGCCACGCTTCCCCTTCCAGGAGCCTGCCAATCCATCTCTCCCTTTGCTCCGGGTGAGCCTGGTGTCTTCAGCCCTCCCCTGGGGTCACTCACTCAGGACTGACAGGCCAGAAGGGCTCGGAGAGGGCAGCCTGAGGATCTCCCTGTGTGTGTGTGCATTTGTGAGCACCAGGGCGTGTGCTTGTGTGCATGGCTGTCCTATGTGTTCCTTATCATGGGGTAGATTCATTCTCTGGTTCCTTGTATGTCGGTGCCCCAGGGATCGTGTGGGCAGGTAAGGTTGTGAATACAAGCATACGTGCATCTTTGCATAACGCCCACGCGTGTGTGTGTGCGCACGCGCCCGCCTGTGCAAGAGAGCAAGAGAGAGGGCGCGTGAGAGCTAGCAAATAGGGAGAAAGGAGTCACTAGGGGAGAGAAATCACTGTAGGAAGTTGGGAAATATAATTTCAGTGGAAGATACAGAGGCACTTATAGAAGTCTCAGCAGAACTAGACAAACCTTTCAATCCATTTATCAAAACTGCCCGCAGCTCTGCCGCCTGAGCAGGTGCAACAAGAATAAAATATTGAACAGAACCAGCAACTGTGGGGCTGGAGGAGTCCAATAAATAAGGGCTTACTGCGATGTTCACCCTGCCTCGGCTGGGTTTGCTCTGCTTGGTCCCCCGCCCAGCACGCCTGATGGTCCTACAGTGGCTGGCTGGGGCCCAAGCGCCTGGTCTTTCACTTTAGGGTCTTTGACTTTAGGCCTCGTGGGAGGGTGTCGGGGGATGTGGAGACCAGAGTTGCCAAGCCCCACACGTGTGGTGTAGCACAGGGGCTCTGCTTCTGGTGTCTCTTGGGCTTGCTAACTGTTCCCCTTCCCTTAAAAACCCTCCACGAAGGGGCCAGATCCATGTCACCACACTGGGCCTCGGTGCTCACTCTATGCACCCCGGTGGAGCAGCAGGGGGTGAAAACGGGGCCAGGTAGTGACTAAGGGGCTCCCAAGCCCACGCCTAGGGTGTGTCGTCTGCTGAGACCTACCCCTAGTTCCACGTCTTGACAAACTGTGCCTTTTGAATGATGGCTAGAGGGATAGACATCATGTCACATGCAACTGAATGGGGAACCCCATTTTCCAGTACTTCTGTACCTCCTTTTCCATGCCACCCTCGTCTCAATGCCAGAAAAGAAAAAGTCTCTCTACACAGGCATTTTCAAATACGCCTAAATGTAACCCCACAAAAAAAGGATCAGTATTGATTGTTTTACATCCAACCCCACATGGGTACTGGGCTCTGCCTCACCCTCCCCTACCACACATGTGCACACAGGGGCACGCACACATGCACACCCACACATGGCCCAGGAAAGGGCCCCTGGGCCCACTGCCCCATCATTTGCTTTCCTCACCCCCCAGCATCCCCACCAATTGATAGAATCATCTAAATCTTTGTGACTTGATGCCAAGAACCAAAGAGAAGGAGACATGCTCAGGAGACCTATCCAGGCAGTGGCTGCACGAGGCCATTCTCTGAGCCCTCCCACCTGAGATGGGGGCTCGGGAAAGTTACAACTGGGTGGCTCTCTGGGTTGCTGGGCTAAATACCTGGCATGCAGGAAACAGGATTAAAGCTCAGCAGGACACAGAGGGAGAAAGGTTAATGAGGGAGGTGGACACACAGACCTGCTATTCCCAAGAACAAAAGGGCAGCATCGTGGCTCTGTGGGAACAGACTGAGGTCCCAGGGTCAACCCCCCCGTGTTTTTGGAAACCCAACAGAAGGGAGCGCCACTTCTTCTAGAATGTTCTTGGAAAGCAAATGCCCTATCCACAGTTGCTCTTCAGCTGCCTGAATCACCTGCCTCATGGCAGCCTCTGTACCTACATTCTATTCCTCAAGAGCTTGGATTTCCTATGGTTCTTGTGGAGCCAGGCATGAGGCTCTCATCAACTCTGACCCTAACCCTATCCTTCCGCCCCCACTCCATTGCTGTTTTCTCATGTATCCGGGGGACTTCAGGAGGTCCATCTTAGGACCCAGGCAAAATGCGATGTCTTTAGGCTCCTGGGACTTAGTAAAGACACCAGATCTGTAGAGGCTAATGGCTGGCTTGAGCTTTCTCCTCCTTGCTCCAAAGGCACCCTTCTCCTTTGAAACAGAAGAAAGTTCTCACTCTGGAATTTCAGGGACAATTGCTTCTAGGAACAGCAACAGAAATGAGCAGGGTTTGGGGGAGCAGCCCTCTGGTGCCCAGGGGTGTTACTGTTTTGTCTTATCCTTCTCACAAACCTGCAAAATGGCACTCCAGGCCGCTGCTCCCAGAGCCCACCCCTCTCCTTGTTTCTCTCCAGCCCTCTTTCCAGGCTGAGTGGGCCTACGTGTTTGGGGGCAGGGTGAGGCAAGTTGCCGGGGCAACCATCCCTTCTCCCTACTTCCTTCGCCTTTGGAACTCTTTGAGGAGAGGCAATGGTCATTTCATGGGGTGCTGGGATGTGGACCCACAGGATCAAAACTTTGCCAGGCACAGCGCCCAGCAGAAAGACCTGGTCCCTGCCGGCATCTGCTTCCCAGCTGCTTGCATTAGCAGCTCCTTTAAAGACTTCTGTCTGGCTTCAGCCAGTGCTCAGATGGCAGGGCCGGCGGGCTGTGTTTGATGGGAGCAAGTGGAGGAAGGATGCCATTTCTCCAACTTCCAGGGGGACCCGTTGCCATCAGCTTACTTTTTTCATGGCCTTGTTTGAGGAGAAGTGTTCAAATGATGAGGAGGAGGACTTTGCCATGTGCTTACTCTCTGCCAGGGCCTGCAAGTGCTTTACTTGTGTTATGTCTTTTATTCACACGGTCCTGTGGAATAGAAATTCCTATCTCCATTTTTCTTTTGGGGACATGGAGGCTGAGAGAAGCTGTGTAACTTGCTACTGTCCACAGGTAGCAGGTGACAGATCCTGGACCCAAGCCCTGCAAGGGATGTGGTTTAAGGCAGAGAAAGTTAAAAGCTGGCCTGAGCCATTAGTTCTCACAGTGCACACAGACCAGACTTATGCGCAGAGGCGGCAAAGCAGGTAACTGACCCGTTTGCCAGGGATTTTTTGTTTTTGCACAGAAAGATTGTGTCTGAGAACTCAGTGCCAGGCAAACCGAGACAGTTGGTCCCTCTAGATGGGGCACACGCAGAGGAAAGTGTGGGATGGGCACTCTTGTTGGGCCTTGGAGACCTGTCTGCCCTTGGGGATAAGGTAGTTTAAGGCTTAGTCCACGGGCAGGATGAGATCGGCTTGCCAAAGCTCTTCCAGCCAGCTCCTCTGTGGCTCTGAGGATCACCCGCTGGATCCCCTCCTTTCTCCCCTGCAAATGATGTCTAACCCCACCCTTGCCACCCTTCACCACATCCACAATCAGCTGCAAGTGTGCGCCAAGTCCCTGCTACCTGCCACGCCTAACCCTGGCCTTGACCGCTCCCTGCATCTGATTTCCCCAGAGACAGGAGATGAAAAGAGGCCCGACAATCTCAACTCCCCATAAGCCAAGTCAGAGAGGGGTCACAGAGGGAGCTGAGCCCGGAGAAGCTGTGCGGGTCCCATACTGCCCCAGGCAGGGCAGGGCTGCCGGGGCCTGGAGAGGTGGGAAAAGGTGAGGGGAAGAGAATGAAGAGAAAGGCAAAACTTGCGGCAAAAAAAAAAAAAAGTTCAATCAGATTTGTAAAGGGCACAATTTACAAATCCGTCACATATTTTACTAGGCTGGGATTTACGGATTAGCCTGTAATACTTAGGCAGCTTTTTGTAATAAAACCCTGAGCCCAGGCAGCCTTGGGGAAGTGAGAAGGAGGAAGGGGCCTCCTCGCTCTATCTTGCTTTCATTTTCCCAGCATTTTTTGATCTAGGCAGCCCCATTAATCTATGCTTTATCTGCCTATGGAGAAGGATTGAGCTCTTTATTGGATTTTTGTCAAGAATAAATGATTTAGTTTGGGATATTGTGGAAACGATTTTTGTGGTATTACACCATCTAATAAATGAAACAGCAGGGATCAATTCCTTTCTTGCAATGTGTTCAACAGGCAGGGTGAAATATGCCCCACAATTATTTGGTATTGCACTCCATAGATATTTATAAGTGAGTGTGACTGCATGTATATGGGTCTGCCCAGGCGTGGGCAGCTGTCCGGCAAGGTGGGAGCCAGGTCTAAAGCATGAGACTTGGGACCCATGTGACAGGCCGGTCAGAAAGGCAGAGGAAGTTCACTTTAGCAGACAGGCCTGTGTTGGAGAGAGGGAGTCAGACCTGGGGCTAAAGGCCGGGGCTGGGAGATTGTACTGACCAGGGCCCTTGGCTAGACTGCTTTTCCCGCAGGGATGGGAAACTAAGAGGGTGGGTCACCATTGCCACAGTGGGCCTGGCAGATGCCCAGAGTATGGGGATACCATGTAGACAACCTGGGACCCATCCCTCCCTGTCCCCAATGCCCTGGTCCCTGCCCCACTGCCCTCTCTCCCAGGACAGTACTTCAAGGGAAGATGTCTGGAAATACTTGCAGTAGGGAGCTGGCCTTCTGCCCAGGTAGGCTCATAAGGTTTATATCCCAGAAGGCCCACAAATATCTACTGAGAGCCTATTATATGACAGTGCTTAGCACAGGCAGAGTAAACTGTAGATAGATATTTGTTCACAGGTTGACTAATAAACAGGAAGCTTTCAGGACGCTCTCCCCTCCCTCAAACACACACTGTCCTCGCCAGCAGAAATGGTCAATAGTAAGGGAGGGTAAGAGATTATCAGACTGCTTCTCCACCTTCACCTAGATTCTACTCTAAAGAATAAAATTACCCTGAAGGGGGTGGTGGGGGCGGGAGGGGCCGCCCGGGGCAACACGTCTCACACCCCACTGAGACACCTGTGTGGGAGGGGGCTGCTCACCCAGGCTTTGCACTCTGGACACCAGCACCTTGATGCGAATTGTCCAAAGTGGTCCTGTGGTTGCCTGGAAGGTACCACACCTGACCTCTGACCCCTGGGACCTTAGTGCCCTTCACTGGATGTAGAAGTGTTTTGGTAAATATCCATCAAATGTCCTCCCAAAGGGGCGGAGATCAGTATCTGGCAGGGTTCTCTGTCTGGGCTTCCTGGAGCAGGCAGAAGCAGTGGCCGACGACCACTGTCTTGGTCCATTCAGACACTACATCAAAGCCCCATCCATGGCGGGGCTTGTAAACGGCAGGCATTTATTGCTCACAGTTCTGGAGGCTGGCCGTCTGAGATCAGTGGGCCAGCCTGGTAAGGACAGGGCCCTTCTGAGTCCCAGACTTCTCCCTGTGT
This sequence comes from Smutsia gigantea, assembly GCA_032199065.1. Classification (NCBI taxonomy): domain Eukaryota; kingdom Metazoa; phylum Chordata; class Mammalia; order Pholidota; family Manidae; genus Smutsia; species Smutsia gigantea. Next base: position 15,491 of record JAVSCE010020625.1, read on the forward strand.
CCTCACATGGCAGAAGGGGCCAAGGGAGCTCTCTGGAGGCTCTTTTCTAAGGGCACCTATCCCCTTACGAGGGCTCCCCACTCACTACCTAGTCACGTCCCACAGGCCCCACCTCCTCATACCGTCACCTTGGGGACTGGGATTGCAACAGGTGAATCTGGGGGAACACATTCGGACTATAGCACTCATGGGTTCTGCACTCTGCATGGAGAGTTTACGCCATGTATTCATTGGGTTTAAGGAACTAGAGGAGCTGTAGTTGGTTCTGCTAGCAGGACCCCCGCCTTCCCCACTGGGGGATGGTGATGACCGCAGGCAATAGGGCTGTGCTGGGCTGGCGTCCAAGCCCCCCATGTAACTGGGTTGCACACCGTCAGAACTGGGCTTCAAGGCCGTTGTTACAAAGCCTCTGTCCCTGTTTATGCACTCGAGGTGTTCTGATCCACGGGCCCTGATTTCCTGAGAGCTGAGTTTCCTTGACAGCTCTGCCTCCCTACCGTATGCTCTGTAAATGTTGGCAGTGACAGTGAGACCCTACGGCTCTCTGTCTCCCTATCCTGAGCAGTCTATTTTCATCCTGTTTTGGACTGTCTTCCCTGGCTGTGTTTTCTCTGCCACAGTCAGAATTCTTGGATGTTGGTGGTGATGGGTGGGGAGGTTTAAGTGTCTTTGGGATGAGAGTCTCTTCCGCTTGGAGTTTGCTTCGAGGATGGCTTCTCATTCCTCACTCCCTTGCGAAGAAATATAGACGCTCTGAGGGTTCCTGTGTCATCGTCAGAAAATAATTGACGATCCCCACTCACCCTGTGACAATGGCAGCTCAGAGCTCGGCTCCTGGAACAACTTCTGTTTCATGGGCGGAAGTCAGGTGTGGCCGAGTAGCGGAGGCGGGGCTGGGACTCGGTGCTAGGGTGCCACCTGCCCAGCTCCCAGCCCCGGGGCAGTTAGGAGACGTTTCCTTCTAAGTGCTGAGGCTGACGTTTATGATGGCAGCTTGGGTGTTGGCCTTCAGCCCTTTGGCTGCGCTGAGGCTCCTGTGGACCTGCTCAGAGGCCTTCTGCTCAGTTGGCGGTGACCAGCATCAAGCCGTCATGATTATTTCTACCCCAGACTCCTTTGGAAGCCCTTTCTCGTGGATATAACACCTCATAACAAGACAGTTATTGTTAATCCAACTTGTTATGCTGAGATTTCATCCTCACCGGGAGCTGCCACCCTTGCTGGGAAACACGCGAACGCTCTCTGCGTCTTGGCAGACGGTAAGGTTGTCCTGGTTAGTCCCTCAGGCCACGGCTCTGAGCCACCACGATGCTTCTCTTGCTCCCACGTTCCATCACACATTGGAAAATCCTGTTGGTTCACCTTCAAAATTTCCAGAATTGCACCACCCGTCCTTTCCATCGCCACTGTGGCCACCCTGGCTGAGCCAGCCCATCCCTGGCTGGTCTTCCTACTCCATCCTTGCCCCTGGCAGCCCACTCTCCACACAGAAAGCCCCCACTGCTCAGAACCCTGCAGGTTCAAGTCCTCGCACCGCCCAAGGCCCCATGCATGTGGCTTGAGTGACTGCCCTGGCCCCCACCTCCTGCTCATCTCTGCCAGCCATGCTGGCTCATTGCCACTGTGGCCAAATAACCTGGCATGCTCCTGCCTCAGGGCCTTTGCACTGGCCACGCTCTGAAAACACACAGGCGCTTCTCTGCCCCACCTCCACCACTCTCAATCTCCCTCCTTGGCTGGACTTTGATTCTTACTCAACTGCATGGATCACCTCTGTCTTACCACATCATTTCCTTAGTTCTTATGTTTATTATTTACTATCTGTCTCTCCATCCAGGATTGATAGAACATAAGCTCTAAGAGACCAGAAACCTTGGTTTTGTTCATTGATAAACCCCACATGCTTAAACCCTGCCTGGCGTACAGTGAGCCTTCAGCAGGTATTTGCAGAGTAAATGAATACATTCCCTTGCCCCCATCTTATAACCGTCTTGCCAACTTTTTGAAAGAAAAAGAATGTTTTTCTGAGGACGTAGGTAAAATGTGTAGTAGGGCTCCCACTATGGGAAGCCAGGCATGGTGGAGATACCATACGGAACAACAGGCACTTCTGAAATTCTGGGTTTTGGACTGGGTTCCTTCCTCCCAAGCTGGCCCTGAGATAAGACGGGTGAATCTCCTACAGCTGCTGTACCCGAGCACCACAGACCTGAAACAACACAAACCTTTTACTTATACTTCTGGAGATCAGAAGTCCAAATGGTTCTTTCAGGGCTACAGTGTTGATGAAGCTGAGTGCCTTTCTGGACGTGGTACGGAAGAGTCTGCTCCTTGCCTTCTCCAGCTTCAAGGGGCTTCCTGCATCCCTTGGCTCATGGCCCCTTCCAGCCAGCAATCCTGTCACTCTGACCCCAGCTTCCCTCATTATGTCTCCTTCCTCAGCCCTCCTGCCTCCTTTACAAGGCTCCCTGTGCTTACGTCGGAACTTCCTGCACAGCTCAAGATAATCGCCCCTTTGCAAGATCCTAAACTAAATCACGTCTGCACAAGCCCTGTTACTGTGAAGATAAACCATTCCTAGTTTCAGAAATTAGACACGAACATCTCTGGGGGGGCCATCAGTCTGCCTGTCACAGAAGGATTCATGTAGAAGACATTTATTTGACAGGTGAGCTCAGAAAACACCGTCTCATGTGACCTTAATTACCTCCCTAAAGTCCCTATCTCCAAATATTGTCACATGAGGGATTAGGGCTTCAATGTATGAATCTGGGGTAGTGGGGAGACATGATTCAGTCTAAACAGGGACTTATCTGGGGAACTTGGTAAAATACAAAGGTGCAGGCTTTGGTCTATTTCCAGGAGCTTGGCCTCCAGCTGCACACCAATTTTGGAGGACCACTGGCTAGAGCATGCCCCAGTCATCCCCAGTGAGGGTGACACGGGGTGAAGGCTTCCATGGTCACCCATGATGGGTCCTCCTTGGAGGAGCAGAAGCCCTGGCATGGGGACCCTCTCTGGCACTTCTGGCCTGTGTCCACCTGCCCTCTCAATCAGAAAACCGTCTTTGAGGGGCTGGTCACAGGTGTTTGCATGAGCATAGCACGTAGAGGTAAGAGCTAAAGGGCAAAAGGCAGTTCAGAATTCTACTCTGAATGTGAATTGCTTGTGTGTTCAGAAAAAAATTTTTAATGTCAGTGAGAAAAAAATTTTAATAAGTAATCTTTATGTCTGCAACATAAAATCTGAATAATACATATATACGTATACATTTATTTATTTTCATTTTAGGGTTAAAATTCATATGTATATGTGTATGTATTTATAATATAATCTGTCTACATATATGTGGACATGTACACACATGTATATGCATATATGCATAGGTCTATAGGTATTATACATATATATTATATATTAAGCTCTGAAGACTATATGGCAAATGATGAATGGTGGTTATGGCAGGAACAGCTATATTTCCACAGAATTTGAATTTATTTTTCTATATCATTAGAACTTATTTCTACATGGAGAATGTCTTATTTTGTACTTTAAAAAGGTTTAACAATAAAGACAAATTCAAAACTAGATGGGATAAAACACATTGCAGGGAATGTGGAAAACCCAGACAAGTATAGAAGGAAAACCCTTGGTGAATTGCTTTCTACTCAATTTCAACATATCTTATGTGGCCTCCACTGAATATGCGGTTCTAAGTCCTATTTTTTTTTCACTCAATATTATGTTGTGAGTATTTTCCATGTCATTAAATATTCTTTGCATACATATGTATTTTTAATGGCTGCATAATATTCCTTCATGGATAAGTCATCACTGACTTATCCACCCCCATCAATTCTTGTCTTCATTGCCCATAAATGTCTTTACTTGGATGAGAAATGGTGGCTCTCACAGTCCCCAGTCAATGAATGCATAACTGGAACATTTCAGAGAATATCAAAGTTGCTACTTCATTAATATAAAGAGGGCACAGAGCAAAGCAAATCAATATCTCCATGACACGTCCTCCTCGGAAGCAGAAGCCCTTGGCGTGGTGAGGCATCTGCATCACCTCCCCTTCCTGGCAGGTGCCTTGAGCAGAACCAACAGGCCTATTAGCTCATGAAAAAATAAGTTTGGGATAAAAATAAGGTCCGTATATGTGCTTAATAATTTTCCAAATATAGACCTCCCTAGGCCTTGCTGTCTGTACCTTTGTATGAGAATGCACCATTTTGCCCACTAAAGATGATTCGTGGGGTGGACCAGAACTGTCAGGAGCCAATGGAAAAGAAGGGTGAAGGGGGGGGCCTCGTCCCTTTAAATGGAATTTCTAAGCAAAATTCTGACACCTCCCTGCAGCTGCCCTGGTGGGTGATGGGGAGAGGGGGCTGGGAAGGCAGGGGAGGGGCACGCCCAGGGACAGTCTTCCCTGGCAGCATGGCATTTAACATCCAGCTGGTGACTGTGACCACGTATTTCTGGTGGCACAGGAAGAGCAGTGACCCTTTCTGGTTTGGTGTCAATGCAATAACAATGATAATCTTACAACAGTTTTCCCACCTTTGGAATAAAACCTTGTGCATCGAGCGGAATCCAGGAGAAGACGGTAATTGGGGGTTGACTCACAATCTTAGGTTTGCAAAAAAGAGGGTTAAGTGGAGCCCTTTTGCGACAGCTATTTATCCAGAAGCTCCGGCCTCTCCACTCTGTGGATTAAGCAGGCAAGGAGGGTTGAGCCCTGCCCTGGCCCAGTCCTGGTATGCAGGAAATGGGATGCTGGGAGTACATCATGAAAAATGAGAAAATCCAGCCCAGTGTTTTGGAGATGTCCTCAGGCAGGGATGACAATCTTATTAGTGACAGGGGCCACTGGACTTCAGCATCTGACTGGGTTCAACTTGAAAAACACATATAAAGCTAGTCATTGTTCTGGGGACTACATGCACAGAGCTGGCTAAGACAGTCTGTGTGGTCGTGGGGGTCTTTGTGTGGGAGGAAAACAGATGTGGGCATAAACAGTTACTGGGTGGCAGATAAGCACGCTGATGTTTGTTTATTCACACACTCAGCAACTGTTGTCCCCCAGCACCACACTACGTTAGGGTGGCCGTCACGTGTCAGGATGGATACGGCCCTTGTACTCATGCAGCTCATGTATAGTCACACAGGCAATATAGACACTGAACCAGTAACAACACAACACATCTTTGATTTGCATTTGTGGTAAATGCATTGAAGGAAGTGTAGAGAGCTGTGAGAGGGAAATACAGGAGTGTTTGTGGGCTTAGGTAATATCCCCAAACAGGCTTCCCTAGGACCCTGTAGTCCCCTCCTCAGTCTGCTGGGTGTGCACACACTCCCCTCCTCCACCAGGTCTGAGCCTTGACCCCAAAGGTCCTGGCTGCCGGCTGCTGGGGTGGTAGCCACAGCATCGCAGAGCAAGCCATGGGCATGTCTGCCGAGGTGGGGTTGGAACATCTGGCTCACACATTTCATTTTATTTTCACCACAGCTCAGCAAAACCAGCCTTATTATTCCCACTTTTCCAGGATACTCAGACAAGGTGCATGACTTGCCTAAGGTCACGTGACTTGTAAGTGACAGAACCTGGTCTTGAACTCCGACCTTTGGTGTCCGTTTCAGGCCTCCACTTTCTCCATTGCTTTTTGAACCCAGTTTTGGGATACAAACAGTACCAGGAGAAACTTGAAGAGGGACACACCCTCTGGGGAGGGTGTCTCACGGGCGGTAAGAGGTCATGTGTGATGTTTATTGTGGTGATGAAAGAAACACACACAGCTGAGAGGTCCAGAGGCCTCAGCCAGCTGATGGCAGAGGCAACACGGAATCCTCAGCCACAGACCTTCCCTGCGGGCTCTCTAGGACCACAGGACCCAGATCTCAGTCCTGGGCAGCTCTCTGTGGCTCAGGATTGGCCCCCAGTGGCCTGAGCCCTCCAGCTGAGCTGGACAAGATGGGCTTTTTCTCAGCCTCTCCTCCATCCCTGCCCTTCCTCCTGGCAGCCCAGAAGACAGGTGTTGCCCATTAGCAAAAGAGCACCTCTGATCTGAACGGAAGGCTCATCGGTTAAGGCCTTGACACCATGCTATGACTTTGACAAATAGGATACAAATGCACAAGGTGCCAAGGGCCCCCCAGTCTGGTCACAGCTGCTGACTCCAGTAAGAGGAGGGAGCAAGATGTGGGGACTTTGGCTGAGAGGAGCTGGGCACAGAGGGCCCCTGCCAGGCATCGCTCTGCCAGCCTTTCATCTCCAGGGGCGCCTGGAGACCTGCTGGCCTGGAGGAGGGAACTTGGAGCACCAGCAGCCCCCGGCTACCTGTTTTTGATCTTACCTGCAGGGTTGCAAGACTCTCCCGAGGATGTTAATTTGTTTGTGATGTGCACCCTGGGCGTGGAAGTGCCTCCCACCACCCCTTTTCCTCCAGCCCCTTTCTCTGCCGGAATAATCTGATGACTGACCTGGGAGAAAGGTGTTGGCTGCTCTTCTATGCTGGGCCCCGTAACTCCCACAAACAGCACATCAGAGCTGCTGGGGCCGGAGGTGGTGGCAAGGCTACAAGTCTATGGGGCGACTCCTTCAGGGGATTCTAATACCCATGGGCAAGGTACTCAACTTCCCTGGGGATCTTGTTAAAAGGAAGATTCTAATTCACCAGGTCTGGTGTGGGCCTAGATCCAGCATTTTAAACAAGCTCCCAGGTGATGCAGAGGTACCCCCCTGCACTTGAGTGGAAAGGCTTGCTGCTTTTTGGACTCACCCGGCCACATGGACAATCCTGCCGCCAGTCCCACTCCCAGAGTTTTGGAATTAAGTGGTCCAGCCTCAAACACCAGGTGGTTCTACAGGAAGGAGGAGAGTAAGATTGAAGCAGTGATGGGCAGAGCAGTGAATGACCAGATTTAGGAGGGGTGCTTGGCTAGTCAGGGAGAGCCCACCCCAGCCCCACTTCCAGCCAGATGGATTGGGTGTTAGGACAGGGTCTTTTCTGCGAAGTGAGGACAGACGGGATCTGGCAAAAGGACTTTTTTTTCTTGGTGAAAAAGCATCATCACGCCCCTTGTTAACCAAGCTTTCTTCCTTGGCAGAGAAGATGGAGAGGAAGAGAAAACTTTCACTCCACAGAAGGGCAGCTGCCAGTTTCCCACTTGGAGACGGGATTGAAATAGCTTTTCAGATCCTCTAGTTAAGCTGACACGTATGGTCCCCCCCACAACCCTCCCTGGGTCGCTCCCGGTATCACTTATCTCCATTCTGACTCCAGCAGAATGGCTCTATCTCACATGGCGTGCAGCTGCCTCGCTTCACAGCAGAGACAGGCCCCAAAGAGAGCTCTGGTGCAAATAGCATCAGAAAACAGGCTGGAGTGCTGGAGGTGAGGAGGGCAGGGCAGGACCGCCAGCCAGCTGGGGCGTCCTCCAGAGCCGTCAGCCTCCACCGGGGGGCGCCGTGATGTCTGGGGACTGGAAGTGATCTGAAGACGACAGGCCACAAAAACATCCCTTGAAGGTGTGGAAGGCAGATGCCACGCCTGGGTCAGCTCTGCCCATGCCCGGAAAGGAGATAATGAATTACTACTCAGAGAAATGAAAGTGCTAATAAATTCAAAAGCAGAGCTGAGGGAGGTTAAACTCCATTTTTATAAGGGAGCTGGTGATTTATAAAGTGCCCTGTCTCCTTCCCTCCTGGGCTCCCTCAGCCTCCCAGTGCCTCCGTCCTCCATACAGGCTGGTCCTGACCTGTGGACACAGGGCCACCCCCCCCACACACGTGGCTGCTCTCTTTCTGCCCTTCCCTGTGGGAGCCACTTGCACCCCCAAAGGGAACACAAGCCCCAAACTGGGCTGAAATTTGAGCCACATGGTTTTGAGAGCTCCGTCCCCAAGTAACGGCCACAAGGAAATTTGTCTTCCTATGATAAGTCCATTCACTTTGAGTGAACAAATTACAGGCAGAAACAGCTCCCGAAGAAGCAAACAGGCCTGGGAGTGTGGCGCTGGGCTGGGGATGTCTCCTGCAGGGCACCACCATCAACTTGGCCTTTCAGGGGCACCACGCCTTCTGAAAGCTGACTGTTTGGGGAAGCTCGCTGGCTACATTTTTGTCCTCCTGGTGTCAGTTCTAATCCCTCTTGAGCTCCATTCCCGGAGCCCTGGCCCCCTCCATCTCTGCTCCCCTCCTTTCCTGCCTGAAGCCATCAAGCCCCTGCTGCCTGACCTCATTGCCCGTTCCCGTAGCGACAGGCCTGCGAAGTCACTGGTGGAGGCCTGTGAGCCTTCAGGTGGTTGGGATGGGAGCAGTGGGTGCTCAGGAAGAGGTGCTCAGCCTTGTTCCCAACAAGGCTCTGTTTCTGTGCCATCATCCCTACACTTGGAAATCGGGGAGGGGGAGCGAGAGTGGAGGGGGGCCAGTCAGGCTGGCACCATCCCTACCCCACCTGCTTTGACCCTGCCTGAACCCAGCTAGAGAAGGCAGAGAGACCACCTCAACCCCTCCCCAAGCTCCTGCTCAGGCCCCACTCCTGCCTGAACAGCTGATTTAAAAGCCTCCTGAGTCATAGAGGGACTCAGTTTCCCCAAATGACCACTTTCCGCAGCCTTCCCCACACCTTCCAACAGTGCCACAGGAAGGGATACTCACTCTGGTCAGCTCATGGGCCCACCTACAGCAAAATCAGGCTCCGGGGCTCCCTCCCCGCAGTCTGAGTTCTGCAGGAAGCCCCTCAGGGCTGCTGTTTCAGCTTCCCTAAGTGTTTCTGGCCCTTTTTGTTCTAGCCAGGCACCAAAAGGAAAATGCAGTCTGGGCTTGGAAACAAAGGCTCCATCCAGCGGCTCTCCTGGCCTGAAAGCCCCCTTTCACATGAGTCTCAGGTGATTTGTCACCCAGCCTGAACCGTGCAGACAGGTTAGCCTCAGACTTCAGGTGTCTCTGTTGCCTGGGTAATCTGCATGTTTATGAGTGATAGGGATCGAACACTAGCTCAAAGCAAGTTCAAAATTCTGACTTTGGGGGCTCCGAAGCCCCTCCTGTGCCCCTTTGCTTACCACCGGCAGAATGGAGCACTGCGGAGAAGCTGTCCCGTGACCACAGAGCAGCCCACAGAGGAGGCCCCTCCTGTCCCCCTGGTGCTGGGCCTTGCCTTAGCTTCTCCTTTAGGATCTGCCAGAAGACAGAAGTAACCACCTAGGAACAAGTCCAAAGACAGAGAGAGGAAAAGGAGAAAATCTTTATTATGGATTGTCTATACCTAAGGAAAGAGAGGAGAGAGAATTCCCGAGAGCCCAGCCAGGATGTGAAGAGTTAATCTTATGATCTCGGCTGCCAGAGAACAAGGTACGGACTGGAGCTATTTTCAAACCAAGTGTGCATGCAGAATGCCTAATGCTGGGCAGGTGGAGCCCGGAAGCAGGAGACAGTTCACAAGCACCCGCTGAACACGGGGGGTCAGAGCCCTGGTCTCGAGGCCTGGCGAATTCCAAAGTTCACGGGACTCTCCCCTCCCTTCTCTTAGGGAAGAGACCACCACCCTGCTCTCAGTTTCTCCTATGGGCTCACTCCTCCCCACCCATGCCACAGTTCCCCGCTGGGCTCAGTGAAGGACCTCCGAAAGCCTGGTGACCTTTTCAGAGTTAGACCAATTACACTCCAGTGAAACAGCTTAAGAATTGCAAAGTAGCAAGGGGCAAATCCTTCTAGTTGTCTGCATGAAAGCCAGAGCAACCGTTCTGACCCTGGCTGTGTGCTGGAATTACCTGGAGAATTTTTTAAACTGTGGGTGCCGGAGGCCTACCCGCCGAGGGTATTATTTCACTGGTGTTGGAAGCAGTGGCATTTTTAAAGCTCCCCGGGTGACTTAAACATGCAATGAAGTCTGAGAACCTCTAAGCTGGAGGATTTAAGATTTTGAAGTGTTCAGTGGTCAGTCTTGGGTGGAAATGATCAAGTTTGATACCCTGCTAATGGGCTCAAGACACACTTACAATCTATTTGCAGGCAGGCTGCCATCTTGAAACAAAATAATGATGCAAGCTTGTCATGTGGATGTAATCTTAATAGATTCTAATGAGACTTGGTACATGGATAGGAATTTGCACAGAAGTAAATCTTCACTAAGCTGTCATTTAGTTGAAGGGGGAGGCAGCAGGAAGAAGTAATGAACATTTCTTGAGAGTCTGTCATACACCAGGAACTGTGCTTGGAAGGCTATTCTGATATTTCTTTCATTTTCTCCAACTACGTGCCAGATGGGTATTATCCTCATTTATGGATGAAGAAACTGAGGTTCAAGATCACACAGCTATTCAGTGTTGGGAGACAATTTTCCATGGGTCCTTCACATTTCTGTATATCTTGTAAGCAAAGATGTTGACTGCTTTGTTCTGATCTTTAAAAGGATGTTAGCATAGTGAACAGCTTTGGAAGACATAAAGTCACTCTCTGGAGCAAAGAGTAGGCATGCTTACTGTCCATTAGAAAAGATTCAGGTTCCCTAAGCTCAGGGTTCCTCTCTTGTAACACATGCTACCTGTGTGCACAGGTATCACCTAGCCCTCTTTCATTGCTTTATGGGAACTGTGACTTTGGGAACTGTTGCAAAATCCATGATACTCTGGTTACCACTATCGCTGTCATAAAGTGTCCTTTGAAAACAAAGAAAATAACAAGAGATAAAGAAGGACATTACATAATGATAAATGGTCAGTCCAACAAGAGGACATAACCATTATAAACATCTATGCACCCAACACAGGAGCACCGACATATGTGAAACAAATACTAACAGAATTAAAGGAGGAAATAGAATGCAATGCATTCATTTTAGGAGACTTCAACACACCACTCACTCCAAAGGACAGATCAACCAGACAGAAAATAAGGAAGAACACAGAGGCACTGAACAACACACTAGAACAGATGGACCTAATAGACATCTACAGAACTCTACACCCAAAAGCAGCAGGATACACATTCTTTTCAAATGCACATGGAACATTTTCCAGAATAGACCACATCCTAAGCAACAAAAAGAGCCTCAGTAAATTCAAAAAGATTGAAATTCTACCAACCAACTTCTCAGATCCAAAGGTATAAAACTAGAAATAAATTGTACAAAGAAAACAAAAAGGCTCACAAACACATGGAGGCTTAACAACATGCTCCTAAATAATCAATGGATCAGTGACCATATTATAACAGAGATCAAGCAATATATGGAGACAAATGACAACAACAGCACAAAGCCCCAACTTCTGTGGGACACAGTGAAGGCAGTTCTAAGAGGAAAGTATATAGCAATCCAGGCCTATTTAAAGAAGGAAGAACAATCCCAAATGAATAGTCTAAAGTCACAGTTATTGAAACTGGAAAAAGAAGAACAAATGAGGCCCAAAGTCAGCAGAAGGAGGGACGTAATAAAGATCAGAGAATAAATAAATAAAATTGAGAAGTATAAAGCAATAGAAAAAAAATCAATGAAACCAAGAGCTGATTCTTTGAGAAAATAAACAAAATAGATAAACCCCTACCCAGACTTATTAAGAGAAGATTAGAATCTACACACAGAAACAAAATCAGAAATGAGAAACACAAAATCATGACAGACCCCACAAAAATACAAATAATTATTAGAGAATACTATGAAAATCTATATGCTAACAAACTAGATAACCTAGAAGAAATGGACAACTTCCTAGAAAAATACAACCTTCCAAGACTAACCAAGGAAGAAACAGAAAATCTAAACAGACCAATTACCAGCAACGAAATTGAATTGGTAATCAAAAATCTACCCAAGAACAAAACCCCTGGGCCAGATGGATTCACCGCTGAATTTTATCAGACATATAGAGAAGACATAATACCCATTCTCCTAAAAGTTTTCCAAAACATAGAAGAGGAGGGAATACTTCCAAACTCATTCTTTGAAGCCAGCATCACTCTAATACCAAAACCAGGCAAAGATACCGCCAAAAAAGAAAATTACAGACCAATATCCCTGATGAACATAGATGCAAAAATACTCAGCAAAATATTAGCAAACTGAATTCAAAAATACATCAAAAAGATCATCCATCATGATCAAGTGGGATTCATCCCAGGGATGCAAGGATGGTACAACATTCGAAAATCCATCAACATCATCCACCACTTCAACAAAAAGAAGGACAAAAACCACATGACCATCTCCATAGATGCTGAAAAAGCATTCAACATCGATTCATGATAAAAACTCTCAACAAAATGGTTAGAGAGGGCAAGTACCTCAACATAATAAAGGACATATATGACAAACCCACAGCCAACATCATACTTAACAATAAGAAGCTGAAAGTTTTTCACCTAAGATCGGGAACAAGACAAGGATGCCCACTCTCCCCATTGTTATTCAACATAGTACTGGAGGTCCTAGCCACGGAAATCAGACAAAACAAAGAAATACAAGGCATCCAGATTGGTAAAGAAGAAGTCAAACTGTCACTATTTGCAGATGACATGATATTGTACATAAAAAACCCTAAAGACTCCACTCCAAAACTACTAGAATTAATATTTGAATTCAGCAAATTTGCAGGATACAAAATTAATACACAGAAATCTGTTGCTTTCCTATACACTAATGATGAACTAGCAGAAAGAGAAATCAGGAAAACAATTTCATTCATAATTGCATCAAAAAGAATAAAATACCTAGAAATAAACCTAACCAAGGAAGTGAAAGACCTATACCCTGAAAACTACAAGACACTCTTAATGGCTAGGAAGAATTAATATTGTCAAAATGGCTATCCTGCCTAAAGCAATCTACAGATTCAATGCAATCCCTATCAAAATACCAACAGCATTCTTCAACGAACTGGAACAGTAGTTCTAAAATTCATCTGGAACCACAAAAGACCCCGAATAGCCAAAGCAATCCTGAGAAGGAAAAATAAAACAGGGGGGATCTTGCTTCCCAACTTCAAGTTCTACTACAAAGCCATAGTAATCAAGACAATTTGGTACTGGCACAAGAACAGACCCACAGACCAGTGGGACAGAATAGCGAGTCCAGATATTAGCCCAAATATATATAGTCAATTAATATACAATAAAGGAGCCTCGGATATACAATGGGGAAATGACAGCCTCTTCAACAGCTGGTGTTGGCAAAACTGGACAGCTACATGTAAGAGAATGAAACTGGATTACTGTCTAACCCCATACACAAAAGTAAATTTAAAATAGATCAAAGACCTGAATGTAAATCATGAAACCATAAAACTCTTAGAAAAAACATAGGCAAAAATCTCTTGGACATAAACATGAGCAACTTCTTCATGAACATATCTCCCCAGGCAAGGGAAACAAAAGCAAAAATGAACAAGTGGGACTATATCAAGCTGAAAAGCTTCTACACAGCAAAAGACACCATCAGGAGAACAAAAAGACATCCTACAGTATGGGAGAATATATTCATAAATGACATATCCAATAAGGGGTTGACATCCAAAATATATAAAGAACTCCTGCACCTCAAGAAACAAAAAGCAAATAATCCAATTAAGAAATGGGCAGAGGATCTGAATAGACCCTTCTTCAAAGAAGAAATTCAGATGCCAGCAGACACATGAAAAGATGCTCCATATCGCTAATCATCAGAGAAATGCAAATTAAAACCACAATGAGATATCACCTCACACCAATAAGGATGGCCACCATCCAAAAGACAAACAACAACAAATGTTGGCGAGGATGTGGAGAAAGGGGAACCCTCCTATACTGCTGGTGGGAATGCAAATTAGTTCAACCATTGTGGAAAGCAGTATGGAGGTTCCTCAAAAAACTCAAAATAGAAATACCATTTGACCCAGGAATTCCACTCCTAGGAATTTACCTTAAGAATGCAGCAGCCCAGTTTGAAAAAGACAGGTGCACCCCTATGTTTATCACAGCACTATTTACAATAGCGAAGAAATGCAAGCAACCTAAGTGTCCATCAGTAGATGAATAGATAAAGAAGATGTGGTATATATACACAATGGAATATTATTCAGCCATAAGAAGAAAACAAATCCTACCATTTGCAACAACATGGATGGAGCTAGAGAGTATTATGCTCAGTGAAATAAGCCAGGCGGAGAAAGACAAGTATCAAATGATTTCACTCATATGCAGAGTATAAGCACAAAGAAAAAAACTGAAGGAACAAAACAGCAGCAGACTCACAAAACCCAAGAATGGACCAACAGTTACCAAAGAAAGGGACTGGGGAGGATGGGTGGGAAGGGAGGGATAAGGGGGGAAAAGGGGCATTACGATTAGCAGACATAATGTAGTGGGGGGTGGCACGGGGAGGGCTCTACAACACAGAGAAGACAAGTAGTGACTCTATAGCATCTTACTACGCTGATGGACAGTGACTGTAATGGGGTATGTGGTGGGGACTTGATGATGGGGGGAGTCTAGTAAACATAATGTTGCTCATGTAATTGTAGATTAATGATACCAAAATAATAAAAAAAAATAGTAACACAAATTACCCTTTACCTTTTCTATGAGATGATTAAACCATCCAAGAAAAAGTGCAAAACGTAGCACAATATGGTATGCTGGCAATTCCCAATTCCATGTGATTTTAAGCTCTGCTAAACTATGGCCCCTGTTCTCTCAAGAATATTTCAAAAGATCCCACCACAACAGCCTCTGGACTTTGATAAGCAAAGCTGGGTTCTGTCCTTGCTTCGGCCTCTAAACCAGCTCACCCGATTGCTGTTAGAAGCCCCTTTTACAAACTTATCTTCCAAACTGGAAAGAAATGATGCTTCTTCGGTGCTAGTGCTAAGGGCCTGCATGCCCCGTCATTGGTCACCACTTCTCGTTGAGGTCAGATTTTTAAGAGACAGACTATAATCATACTGGGTCTCGTTTTCAGCCCTTTTCTTACCCAATTCTTTACTTAAACCAACTAAGTTACTAACCAAGCTTAATTTTGAAAGGATTGCTTCCTTTTAGTACTAATTACCTTTTTTTCTAATGACTGAGAATTTAATATGCAATGGTGATTTCTGGTGGCAGGTTCTGTATAATTTTCAGCTGTTAATTATTATGATTAAAATTATTAAAACTAACTACTATTTATGTGCCAGGAACTTTTACAGTGCTTTATAAAATAGCTTCAATCTACTCAACAACTCTATAAGTGAAGTGTTTTCACTCAAAGAAGCTGACACTTCAAGATGAAACATCCTGTACCTGGAGCTGTTAAGGGGGCAGAGCTGGAACTCAATGCCAGGTCTGTCCAGCTCCGAAATAAAACTTTTCCTTCTACACCCACTGCCCTTTTAAACAGCTTTACTGAGATTTAATTCACATAGCATACACAATTCATCTATTTAGTATGACTCAATGGTTTTAGTAGATTCTCAGATACGTGCGACCATCCATCCCCATGGTCAATTTTAGAATGTTTTTATCACCTCCAAGAGAAACCCTGTAAACTTCAGTGATCACCCTCCACCCACTCATCCTCCCTTCAAGCCCGATCCAAACCCTTTCTTTCCTCTTTATTAAATACTGGAGTATATTTATATGCATTTGTGAATCGGTTGCCTCTTTGGGTGGGTCACTGCGAGTTAAGAGTTGCCAAACGGAACAAAAAACTTGGTGCCTTCTCTCTGGTATTCCCAGGCTGGTTATTTTTTTGTCCTTCTCCCCAGACACCACTAAGAAGAACCTTGGAGAATCACCAGGAGCCCCAAGTGGCGTCATTACTCCATTTAGTAGCTGGTCCCAGGAGGTAGGTGTTGGGTCTGGAGTGACAGTGAAAGGGATGGGGACCCCAGAAAACTTCTTGCAGCCCCAGACCTCATAGGCAGAGAACAGCATTCCTATCTCCTTTCAGACGCAGCTTATCCCCTTGAGAAGACCCTTCCTGGTCCCTCCAAGGCGGGCTGGCTCCTTGGAGAAACGTCCTTGCCCCAGGAAGGTTTGTGGGCATGAACCGGAGTCAGCAAGACTTTGCAAAGGGTCTGGTGTGCACGTGTGCTAATTGGGGTTCCCCTGGAGGATTCAAGTGCTTGGAGTTTGGTTGCGTGGTACAGGGACCTCTGGAGGGGGTGGGAAGGGCCTGGGGAAGGGGCACAAAGGAAGGGAAGGTGACTTAGTGAAGTGGTGTGGCGTCAAGCCAGCAGCCCTGCGGGAGACTGGCTCTTATTCTGGCAGGTAAACTCTAGGAGACACTGGAAAACACACACCTCAGAGTCAACCCATCCGGGGAACGAGGTCACAGGGAGTTTAACCACTAAATTCCTAGAGTCCTTGGTTAAGGGATGCTCCCAGAGGGCCTTAATACTTAGCCCGTCTGGTGCACTCTGCTCCTGTGGGCAGTGCGCCTCCTGCAGTTTGAGACAAAGCCCTCAGGCGGAGAGATGCAGTTGGAGGTTGGGCAGCTTACACAAGATGATCAGTCTGAGGGGTGAAAGCAGGCCCCCCAACATCTGCCATAGCCTGGCCCCACCCTAACTCCTGTGTGTACAGGTACATACACACACACACCGTGAGCAGGATGGGACTACAGAAGAGCCCTTCCCTCCACCCCTGGGTTCCACTTTTGCTGACATTTCACAGCTGATTATTTCACAGCTCACCTCTCCACAGCAAGGAGTTCATGAAGTGAACTTTACCAGAAACCAACTGGTAAAGATTTACATGTTTTACCTCCAAAGCCAGAGAAGCTGCAAACTAGGCTTTGCAAAGAGCTTGGAACTCCAGACAAGATCCCTTGGGGATGGGGGTTGGTCCAAGAAAGAAGAAAGCAGCTTCATCTCTTTGGAGAGAAGGGGAGGGGCCTCAGGTTTGCAAAGCTCATCAGAGAGGCCTTCCTTAGTTGATCCTTCCAAAGCCCAGCACCTTTGGGGCACTTCTCCTCCAGGAAAGGAATGGAATTTTGGAGTTCTGGGCAGCCCAAGGCCATGTCTACCTTATTGCTAGTTGGCAGGATAGTCATGCATTCATTCACTCATTCATTCATTATCATTGTGGATCGGACACTGAGGGTACCATGGTAAAGAGACACAGTGACAAATATGCAAACAGTTGACCTCCTTGTGAAGACTTCAGAGCGCATGTGAGGGCAGCCTGGAATCCCCACAGCCTCCAGAGCAGCCCTCCTCTTCCAGCTCTGCACCAGTATGGGATTTGGCTCCGTTATGTCAGTAGGCAATGAGCTGGGTTAGCAGAGAACACGTGGTCACACCACATCCTCGTAACGTGGCATTGTCCTGGCACAGAGGGAGCACTGGATAAATATTTGTGAATGAATGGATGGATGGATGCCTTCAAGAAAAAAGCAGATACTTGTACATATTTCAATGTGTTTCTGTGTCTATACGTTTGGGCATCATTGCACAAGTTTCTGTGTATGTGTCCTTGTTTTTATGCTTATATAGCTGAGTGTGTGTGTGTGCATGTGCACATGTGTATGTGTGTGTGTGATTCCTTAATAGACACGGTCTTCCCTCACAATATTTTGAGAGAATGAATTTTTGCACCCTGGTATCTGACTTCAAAACCCAGCCTGCATTTTCCACACATGTACAGCACCCCAGGTTTTCAAATATTTATACTCCTGTATTTAAAATCCAAGAGATCGCTCTCTTTCTCACCCCTTACTTGTGAGGCTTGTGCTCTCTCTCCCTCTCCTACTTCTTCCCTCCCACCGTCCCTCCCTCTCTCCTTTTCCTCTCTCTCTACCCCACTCTGGGCCATCAGCCTACCCTCTGCACCTTATTTTCTCTTTTTTCCCAAATATTGTATGTTGATGAAGGAACTCCCAGACTAAGGCACACTTTTTACTTCCAAGTTGGAGTCACAGAGGGGCACATGTGAGCCACTACTGTGGCATTAGGACAAATCCTGGACGCACGCGGAGCTCAGCCAGGGAGGGGCATAGAGACTGGGCTCCCTTCCCCAGACCTAGGGCCTCCTGCAGAGGGTCTGCCCTCCAGCCACGTATGCTGAGGCTGCAGCCAAGCCATTAAGGAGTGGGAAGTGATTGGTGTTTGCCCAGGGCTTCCGAGAGAGGCGCTGGACAAATGCTGGCATCGCCTGCATTTCTGGAGGCTTCGGTCTTACCTTTGAGGGGTTATGGTGTCTTACAGGACTGTCCTAGAGGCAGGGGAATCCCCCCCGAGACTTTCCCTGGCTGAGGCAGCCTGTGGCCCCTCTCCATCCTAAACTCTCCAGCTGAGCCTGACCAGGGAAGACCTACCGAGAGCAGCAGCACCGATCAATGGACCCGACGGATGAGGACCCTGAGAAGCCCTAAATCAAGTGAGGGCCTTTCTACTTCCAGTGTGAAATTCTGATGCTCCTGCTGTGACGGCCTCTCCCCCAGGATTCCCCTCTGGGCTGGGGATGGCCCCCTTCATTCTCTCAGCTTTGGGTGGTAACAGCCCCACTGCTTCCAGCCCTGAGTTACTGTCGTCTGCCCTCACCTTGGACAATAGTTCCTTTGAGAATCAATCCTCCCCAAATCATCTCATTTGAATGTGTTTCCAGTTGGAGCCATAACTAAGAAATTAAGGGCAGATAAGGGAACTTTCTTACCTTAGACTGAATTTGGTAAGGGCTTTTGTGCCATCCTGTTTATCTTCATTATTGCTAGAGTGTAGGTGAATATAGGAATTCTGTCTCTACCACTTAGAAAGGGTCTATTTACTACTCTCCCTAAAACTACAGATTTAATAGGTTGCTAGATACCCTATAAACCTGGTTTCTCAAACCAGTAATTGTCCCAGACAGGCGGGAGGGATATAAACTGGTTATTCAACTCTTCATCGCCTCAACACCCTTTTCCATCTCGCGGAGAAATCTGACGCAAAGAACCTCAGGTGGTCTCTGCAGCTCTATTGACCTGTCCTGACTTCTGACCCCATGGAAAGAGTTGGTTATTGGCCACAGTTATGAGCTTAATGTGGGTAGCTTGGTAATAGTCTAAGTGTCGGCCATGACATGAATAGTCACCCAGCAGGTCTGGTGATAATTCTGCAAATATAAAACAAGACTGGGCTCTGGCCTCTTTCTTTTGAACATATATCTTAATGATTTGATACTCTTGGGTTCTCCCGGCACATGCCCTCTTGTTACAGAAAATAGAAACAAGATCATTAGCTTCCTTTGTGTTGTTTCACTTCATTCTCACTGCGTAGAAATGGACTCAGCTGATTACAGCTTCTATTAGTTAACTACCATCACAATGACTGGCTTAAGAATAATTACTCTAAAACAAAGCAACTTGTACTGGGTAGATGCACCTACCACCCACCCAACAGAATGGATTTATATTCCAGCGGTTCTATATTACAAGTTAATTTCTTTTGTTCCTTAAAGATGCATGTTAGACCTGCCCAGTAGGATTTATTAGTAGCTCTGCCCCTTAAAATCAGATGCACCACGATCTTCACTGGAGATTTATCTATGACTGTAGTGAGCCCCTGGTAACTCCCACTTTGAACCCAAACCCAAGTCATACTGTTAAACCTTGGAACCTTTGAACGTTCACCCTACCAGGGTAAAGCCAGATTTAGCCAGGACAGGTTAGGTTATACTGCTGTAACAAATAACCCTGACCACCTTAGTCACTCACAAACACCAGAGGTTATGTCTCCCTCAGTTTACATGACAATGTAGCCAAGCAGGGACTGAGGCCCACACTGCCTCCATCCCAATCCAGGAGCCCGGCTGCCAGGGTCCCTGCTGTGTGGGACATTATAGTCTCCACCCCAGAAGGAAAAGACACATAGCAAAGGACCTGCTAACTCTTAATGTTTCTGATCCCAAGATGACAGACATCTCTTCTGCTCACATTTCCTTACCAAAGCAAGTTACATGATGTGATCTAATGGGTGTGATATATGATCTTACCAAGTTCCTGGAAGGATCGAGAGCCCAGATGTTTGTAATGAGCCCCAGTGACTACAGCACTGACGGTTTCTTAGGAAAAACTCTGACCCTGTGCTTAGAGTACCTGCCTCCGTAGATACTTCTGCTTCTGCGGGATACTGTCTATTCCGGTGACATTTTTGACTGGGAGCCTTGCTTTCCACAAAAGGATACTGTTTTCGTGTCTAAGGGTCATAACAAAGCACCACAAACTAGCTGGCTTAAGACAACAGATATTTATTATTTCACAGTTCTGGAGGCCAGAAGTCTAAGATCAAGCTGTTGGTAGAGCCATGTTCCCTCCAAAGCCTCTGAGGGAGGTTCTTTCCTTGCCTTTCCCAGCTTCTGGAGGCCTCAGGCCATCCTCAGCTGGTGGAGGCCTCATTTCGATCCTTGCCTCCAATCTCCACATGGTCTTGGCCTCTGTGTATGTGTCTGTGTCCAAATGTCCTTCTTATAAGGACACCAGTCATTGCATTACGTCCCACCCTCCTCCAGGATGACCTGATTTTAGCTTATTTCTCCCTGCAGAGACCGTATTTCCAAAGAAGGTTGCATTCGTAAGGTATTCAACATATCTTTTGGCAGGGACACAATTCAACCAAATAAATACCATGCCTAACATCTAGTCGGTTGATTTCTCAAAATGTCAGTCCACAGTTTGGTTTGGTTTGGTTTTCTGGTGGGTTGCTCAAAGCATGCAAATTGCTCTTCCTCAGCAATACCAAAAATCCACCTCCTAGAGCCTCGCCCTATCAGAGAACAGATGCCGGCACTGTCTGCCGCTCAACTTCCATCAAGAGCTGTGCTGGGAAAAGCACCATTCACCAAGGCTCGTTGGGATAACGTGTGGTTCATTGTCTCAACCCACTGGCTTTAGTATCTGGAGGGTGGTTTGCTTTTGTTTTCTGTTTTAGTCATCATGTTAGCTGAGGATATGCTTTTTCATATGAGATCTGGGCTAGGTGATAAGTTCAAGGAAGGATCCAGGCATTCGCTGTTTGTCCCAGCCGCGAAAGCCATCCATTCAGCCCGCAGCATCCTCAGCTCTTCTAATAGCCAAGGCAGGGAGCCCAGAGGTCACCCAGCAGCCTCCAGGACTTCTTGAAGGATCCTGGAGCTTCATGGAACAGGTTGAGAATCCCTAGGTAGAGATCAATGTTTGTCAACATTGGCAGTGAATCAGAAACTGCTGGGGAGCTTCTGAAACTTACAGATCCTGGAACCCTGCCTGTGCCCACCGCGCCGGGAAGTGGGGGTGGGGGCTAGCATCTGTATGTCAGGTGCTTTGATGTCAGCAGACTGAGAACCCCTAACGCAAACATTCTGGGCTTTAGCCCTAGATTAGATGAGATCATGTTCAGATAATGGGATTATCTGGCCCCTGAACTGCCTCTTGGCTTACATTTAGAGGCCCTCTGAGAATCAGCCCACACAACTTTTGTTACTGAATTTTTTCCAGAAATGATGGAGTCGGGCACATGTCTCATCACCTTGTTCAGTATCCACCATATGAAGATCCGTCCCATGAAGACATTATTTTCTTGAAAAATGAGGTATGAAGGACAATGAGAATTTCGTGACTGATTATGTTTGTCTTTTTGCATCAGCTGCTCAGATGTGCAGAATTAAATGTGTGGTTCAGTTTGGGTGACCTATAGGCCCTTGTCACTCCAGCAACTGCATGTTGCCTTTACCTCTGACATTAGGTTTCTCTCTTTATCTTGGTCCCAATTTTTTTATTACACTTTTCTGCTTTGGGAAATTAATTATGTGTAAGTGCCAGGAATCCTTTGGGGGATATAGTGGTGTGTAAATATGCAAATAAACAAGCAGAGGCAGTGAATCTGATGAGGATGGTGTCTCTAGCTGAAGGACGACATCCCTGGGTTACAGGGAGCACCTCTGGCTTTTGCGTTATGTGCCACCTCCTCAGAGAAGCCTTTCCTGATTGCCTGGACCAAACCTCATGCTAAGTGATACTAACTCTTCCTTATTAAAATGGCTTAACATCTGTCTTCCTCACCAGACTGCAACTTCTACATGGGCAGGAAGCATGCCTATCTATCCCAGAGGTGTGATCCCAGTACCTAGCACATGACTGCTGCAGGGTAATCATTTGATGCATATTTCCTGGATAAGCCAGTGGAAATGGCTACCAAACTACTGCTCAGGGAATACACGAGAAACACAAAAGCTATGTTGTAAGAAGGTGACTCACAGAGCGAGGAGATAGAAGGAGAAAGAAAGTAGGAGGGAAGAAAACAACAGGTTAGGAAGAAGACAGAGGTTGTCTTCCAGGCTTAGAAGATGAGAGCAGCTACTTTTTACCAAAATCTCACCTGGAAACTTTACAAACGGAATTCTGGTATTCTGTTTTACCTTTAACATTCATACAAAGTCCGTCAGCTACATCCACTTTACAGATGAGATAACTGATGCTTAAGAGTCTAAACTGCCTGAAATCCACAAAACCCCCTAAGTAGCTGAGTTAGATTTGAGCCAGAGGATCTGTGGCTTCAAAGCAGAGGCTGCCCTGTGCAGCATAATGGCAAACCCTCACCTCCTAAAGCAGCCATACCTAATACAGGGCAGTTCTCACTCTCCTTGGGCCCCTGCCCATCTGCCCTAGAACGGGGTTTACAGTGAGTCTCCTGCTTGGTGAGCAGCCGTGTGGGGGCGAATGGAAAAGCAGATGCAATACTTCAGTTTTAGCCCCGAGACTCAGTGAGGATGAAGCCCGCAGAATATAACCAGGGGCAGCTGGGGGTCAGAGCAGGGCAGAACAGCTTGCCTTTCACCTCGCCAGAAGCAGTGGGGGGGAGGGAGGCCTGGGAGGGTTTCTGCTACTCCCATTCCCCCTCCCCAGTCGCTACCTCCACCTCCTCCCATAAGTGGCTGCAGAGGACCCAGCCAGGCTGAGCTCGAGGGTGTCAGGCTGGGATGGCCAGGGGCCCAGAGGGGTGGGCACCAGCTGGGGATGTGATTCAGCAAGCCAGCCAGAGCTGCACCCACCAGGGGTGGGGTGCCCTCTTCTCTCCCAGCTGCAGCAGCTGCTCAGCCAGAAGTTGTCACTGGTGGATTCTTGCCATTTGTAATCCAGTCTCCATGGGGGGGAAGAAGCCAGACACGCCAACCCAAGGAGGAGGGTAGTGCCAACGGCACCCATGAGCAGAAGGGCCCTATTTGCTCTCCACGTGTCCTTTGATATGGGGACTCTGGGGACACTGGCTAAGATACATTTGATCTGAAGCCTTTGCTTCCACCCCGGCTTTCTCAGCCATTATCCAGATCTTAATTCCTTATATGAAAATAAAAACGGTAGTGAGAGAACAGAGAGCTTGGAGATGTTACCCAGAACGAACAGGCTTTAAAGCCCCAGAAGGCACTGTCTGTTTTGAATGACTCTTCTGAGTCAGTTGGGACAGAATCCTCTTCCGGGCTTGGAGTCAACACCTTGGTAGCCAGCACTGTTGACTCGGGAGGGTCTGCGGGTTGATCGGGACAGGGAGAGCCATGTGTGCCCCAGGGGTCAGAGCTCACCACCCCCCACTGCTTTTCCAACTTCTCCAACCTGGACCCTGGACTCTCAGCTTCTGCTGCAACTAGCCTTGTCCCAGCCAATTTCCCTACATCCGCAGAATCTGAGCGTCTCAGATCCACCCATTTGGTTGGATTCCTGGATCCACAGTCGTCCCTGAACCTTTTCAACTACAACTCAGCTTTGTGTCTGGTGCAAGGGGGACAGAGCCACACATGATACACTTCAGTTTTTGCAGGATGGATACAGATTTCGATCAGGAAGAACCTCTCAAAGAGGAAGTCCCGACATGGGTGATCACCTGCAGCATCACACCTGGTCTCCAGAGATATTTAAACTCTGTATTTATTAAAGACTATGTCGTCCACTTGGGAAAAGAATGGAGCCATAAATACCCATGCTTATTTCTGGCCCTTAGATGTAGAGAGCCCATAGATTTGGCTAAAAACACAATGTGGATGACTGGCTGCTTCCAGAGCAGTTTCTCCATGCTTTCTGGGATCAGAGAAGAGATCTGCTTGGTCAGACACATTGTCAATAGGCACTGTCAGGGAGCCGGGGAGAGAGGATGTATAGCAGTGATGGATTCACACAGAGCCAGAGGACCATGAACCCATGAGGTCACACCTGAGGAAGCTCAGCTGGGCACCAACCCACTTGCTCCCCTGTAAATTAACTTTGTCCCAACCAGTTCCTCTCTGAGAATTCCACACCGCTGTTTATCCCTCAGACTAATCAAGATCAGAAGGACGTTTGGAAGTCATCCTGAGCTGTGGCCACTCTCCAGGACCCCACACTTCCTATTCCAGATGGACTTAATGAGCATCCAGGGGCACAGCTGTTTCCAGGCACCCGGCATGTCTTCAGAACCTCCGATCTTAAAGGCCATCTGGCCCAACCATCCAGGGCAGGATGGAGTCCCCTCCCAAATACTCCTGCCTGCAGTGTCCCAGTGTGCACCTGCGTGCTTCCAGGGAGGGCCAGGAAAATTCCGGGAAGATGCCACGGTCCCTGCCCCTTAGGAGTCCATAGCCTGGGAGGGGGCACACTGCACACAGTTCCAACTCAAGAACTATATCAAAACGTGCAAGGGGATCTGCAAAGGCTACAGACTGGATGAGTCCTGCCATACGGCATTCTGAAAAAAGCAAAACTATGGAGACAGTAAAAAAAAAATCAGTGGTTGCCAGGGGGTGGGGGTGAGGGTGAGGGTGAGTGGGTGGAGCACAGGGGACTCCTAGAGC
This sequence comes from Smutsia gigantea, assembly GCA_032199065.1. Lineage (NCBI taxonomy): Eukaryota > Metazoa > Chordata > Mammalia > Pholidota > Manidae > Smutsia > Smutsia gigantea. The sequence continues at coordinate 40,221 of JAVSCE010020625.1, forward strand.
AGTAAAACTATCATATGATCCTACGATGGTAGGTGCCTGACAACGTGCATGGGCCCAAACCCATAGAATGTACGATACAAAGTGAACCTTAATGAAAACGATGGACTTTAAAGAAATAATTACGTTATCAGCATCGGCTCATCGACTGTAACAAATGTACTACACTGAGGCAGGGTGTTACTAGCGGGCGAACTGGTGAGAGGGAGGGAGTATAGGGAAGATCTTTGAAATTTTCACTCCATTTTTCTGGAAACCTAAAACTCCTCAAAATGATAACATCTATTAGTGTTTTTTTTTTAAGTACAAGGTAAAGAAATGATAAGAGGAGTGAAATAATTTTGGGAAGTTTCCTTGAAAGGGGTGAATTATAAAAAGTGAGAGGGTGAAAGGAGGAGGAGGTGGAAGGTTCCAGACCACTGAGGCGGGGACAGAGCACATGCAATTTCCCAGAATTTCTTGAAGACACTCCTCCCCACCCAAAGCCCAAATTGGCTTCCTTTTTGGACCCAGCAAAGAGACTCTAGAAGCAGCAGAGGAGCTGGAAGGGAGGGAAACGTGGGGAAACAGCCAGGGAACAGTTCTCTGGTACAGGAGGCACAAACCACCAGTGCAATTAGTCAAAAAAGAACTTGAAATTAAAAAATGATTCCAAGCCGAGGAGGGGAGTACATAAGTTACTGCAGCCCCAAGACATTTATGAATAATACAAACGCCGCGAGGTGGTGGAGCCAGAGCGCAGTTAATTAACATGTACAGGAGCAGAGAAGCACTTGGAAAACAATAGTGTATTTCCCCCTCACTAGAAGTAAAAATATTTCCAGAAAGACTGACACATTTATTATTTTCTAACATAATTACCTTATTGTGGAGCATTTGTAATGGAACACATTAGAGACGCTAAGCACCTGCCCGGCTTCCCTTACTGCCGTTTGGCTCTGTGGTGCTGGGGAGGGAAGGTAGGAGGTGGCGGCACGGGGCAGGGGCAGGGGCAGGGGAGGGGCGCCCTGAGAGAGCTCAGCAGCTCCATTTCCTGATGCCCTTCCTCTCCCACCCCTGCTTTCCCTCCACCAAGCCAGCTTCCTCTGTCCTCCTCCTTCTGTTAGCCTTCCTCCCTTCCGGAGCCCACCGCCACCCATTCTGGGTACCTCTGTGAGCTGCTGACAGGTTGAGGGGCAAGGACATGGAGCCCCCTAAGCGCCTAACCAGGCAGAGAGGAAATGGTGGCCACAGAAGCAGGAGAGGCAGGAGCATTCCTATGCTGGAGGAGGAAGGATGAGGGGACTAGCCCCAAGACCAACAAAAGCCTGCTGGGGAGGGACATCGGCCTTGCAGGTGGTCTTGGGACTTTTGTGGGGATGTAGGGCGAGAACCCTGGCCCGAGAGGCTGGCACACGGATCCTGGTCCCAGCTCTTTGGGACCAGAGACCAGACATCCCTTGGCCTTTCTGGACCTGCCTGTCCTCCCCTGTAAGATGGTGCCAGTGCAGAGGGGAAGGGGTACTGGCCTCCAGAGTCCCTGCCACCCACTCTTCTCCACACCAGACAGGAGATGTGTGCGGCAGCACGGCAGCCCTTTCCCTGCACAGTTAGGAATGCCTGCTTCAATGGACAGATGTCCAAACCCACTTTCCCTGGAGAAGCATGCATGTCTTCTGCCCTCCCAGTGGCACCCTGCCCTGCCTACCTCCCCACCCCTCCCCACTGTCACAGACTCAGTGGAAACCAGAGCCATCCGTGCATGAGGTGGTGTGTGTGGCCTTGACCACCACCCTGGCACAGTCCGCATCCTTGGCTTCTGGCCACACACCCAGCTGTCCCCCAGTTTCTCTTCGTCTATCCACCCTGAACACAGGCTCTCTCCAGGACTTAGCCTTTGGCTCTCCTCACTTCCCATTTCTAGCCCTCTTAGGGCTTGAAGACACAGATAAATCTCCTATCTGTATTTAAAGCCCAACCATTCCTTCTGAACTCCAGAATTTGTCAATCCAGGTGCCCGTAGGATATCTTCATCTACTTAAAAATCACGGTGTCCTAAATTGAACCAGTTATCTTCCCCCTAAACCTCCTTCTGCTCCTATCATCTGTCTCAGGGACTGGCACCCCCTGTTCTCATTATTCAGGAACCCAAGGGGCTTTCCAGAATCCCTCCTCTCCATCACTCATATTCAACTGGTCATAAAACCAATCTTATCCTTTAAATATCCCAGGGCTCTCTTTCCTGTCTTCACCACCACTGTCTTGAACAGATGCATGGGGTAGGCCCCTACCTGCCCATCCTCCCTATGGGGCTGTCCCGGAGGTGGTTCTCAGGTGGCAGGTAAATAGGTGTTTGCAGAATGAAGACACCTCATTTCCCTCCATCCCATTGTCCACATCGCCACTGGCTCTGTTCCCAAAATCTAAAGATGATGATGTTTTTCTCCTGCTTGAAAACCTCAGTAACTCCTCGGGACATACAGGATAAAGTCCCACCCCTGTGCTGCCCAGTCCTGCATGCCTTTCCCTCCCCCCAACTCCCTCCTCGACAGGCACGCGCTTCTGTGGGTCTCTAATCGTAAGGATCATCTCAAGCTTTTGTGTCTTGCATGTGCTATTCCTTCTGCCTGGAACACCATCCATCCACCATCTGGTCGGCCTCTATTGGACCTTGAGAATCAGTATTCTGGCTATCTATTGTTATGTGATGAATCACTCCAAACTTAGTGACTTAAAACAACAGCAATCACTTTATTACTATATCTCACCATTCCAGTCTTGACTAGACTCAGATACCTGGTTCTCATTCGTGGTCACTCATGTGGCAGCCGTCAGATGATGTCCGGGCCGGGGTCACCTTGAGAGCTCTCACATAGCTGAGGATTGACGCTGGCTCTCAGTCTCTCCATGCTACCTGGGCTTCCTCCCAACATGGCGGCCGTGTCCACGGGCCAGCATGCCAGGAGAGAAATGAGCAGAAGCTTCACGGGCCTCTTAGAACCTAAGCTCAGAAGTCATGACCATCACTTCTGCTACACTCCTCTCATCGAGGTTGACACAAGGGCCTCCCCAGGTTTAAGGGAAGGGAAGATAGATGACACCTCTTAGAGAACAGCAAGGTTCTGAGAGAGCATGTGGAACAGAAAGGTTGTCATGGCCACTTTGGGAAAACAAAATCAGCCTCCAGAAAGCCCTTGGATATCCCTCTTCCTCCAGCCTACTCCTAGGCCTACCTCTAGCATTTGCACCATATATATCACAATTATTTTTTAATTTTTTGTCTGGTTCCTTGAAGGCACAGTCTGTGTTTATCTTTGTATTTGGGACGCCATTGGTGCTCACTAAATATTTTCAAAGTAATGACTGAATGAGAGACTGATCATGACCCTGCCACCCTGTAGGGCGAGATCACCATTCAGAAACAGCCTCTTCCACCCAAGGTCTGTGACAGCAGGTATGCACAGGGAGAGTCAGTGCAGCCAGAATCTTGCATTCAAATCAATACCACCGCCACCCTCTGGCTTCTATTTTAATGCTTCCAGCAGTGGAATGCAAGGTGGCCCTGGAAAAAGTTCACAGGGGGGAAACTTGGAGGGCTGGTGGAAGACTGACCCTTCCTTCTCCCTCCCACTGCCGCTCATCGGCCCTCTGGAGCCACGGGGGGCTGAAATATCCCTGCTCATCGCCCAACACCATTCCCCAGCTGCCTGGCCTGGATTGCTGGGCTCTGGGAGCAATTGTTTGCTGAGCCATTCAGCAGGGCAGCTCCCTTGCGGGCACCCAGCCCCACTGCCTGACAGGCTGTGTGCGAGGGGACAGGCCTGAATGACTGTAATATGAACCATGAAAGTGGATATTAAAGGCTTTATTACAGGGTGAGGACTGCTAATTGCAACGTTCCTTTCAGGAAGCTGGAGCTGATGAGTTTAAGCAGCGGCACCCAATTATTATAACTCTGTCAGCGCGAAGCAGGGTAGCAGCGGGGGAGGGGAGGAGGCAAGCTGAAGGCACAATTACCTGAACTTTATCCAAGGCACACACCGCTGGCCTGGAATTGTCAAGGGAGATTGGTTCTGCTCCCCTCTCCCACCCTGTCACAGCCGCGCTGTTGATTACCGGTGCCCCAGCCCTGCCCTCCCTCTCCCCAGGCTTCTTGTGGAAGAGGTGGCATTTCTGAACATCTATCTGACACCCAAGCACTCCCTGGTCCCCGCTGGTGACACAGCCCCCGCGCTGAGATGGGAGGCAGTCCAGGGGACCTCAGGATCAGGCTGCCCAGGCTCTCACGTTGCAAATGAGAAGGCAGCTCTGAGAGCCCTGGGACCTGCCCTGGTTACCCAGCTGGTGAGTGGCAGAGCAGGGCAGGGCCCTTCTGTCCTCCTGAGATATTCCAGGTACATGTGGAAGCAACAAGAGTCTCCTTAAAACTCCTTCAAATGGGCAGGGTGAGCCATGGCCCATCTGGTCCGTGGGAACCTGGCTACACCTGGTGATAAGCACATGGAAGAAAATGCGGCTCTTGCTGGGAGATGGGGAGGTAACTCCAAAGAGCATCAGCACGCAGATCACCATGCCCTACTTAGTGCTTTGCAGTTTACAAAATGCTTCCAGACATTCATGCATTCAAACGTTGTTGAACACCTACTGGGTGCCAGGCACTGCAGGGAGGCACAGGGATGACAGATGATGTCTCTGTGGGCAAGGAGCTCACGATGTAGCATGGGAAGGCACCCAAGCCAATCAGCAATTAGGATACTGTGGGGAAAGTGCTAGATAGAGGTGTGTACACATACATCACCTCCTTTAACTTAGTCACATACATGTAAGTGATTGCACATAAAAAGCTAATACTACAAGGTACGATCTCCCCAGTGGCAGCAGGGCAGTGCAGACAGCAAAGGCTAGAACTGTTCCGGGTGGACAACATCACTACTGCACACAGTGGTCAATGGTGGGTCCACTAAAAAGGCAGGCTCTGATAGATGGTAGAGGGGAGAGAGGAGGTGGTTTCTTTCCTGTGTCAAACTAGAAAAGTCAATACTGAGAATAGTGACTCCACTTCATCCCCATGCAAGAGTCTCAGGTTGTCCATGCCATGGGGAGGCAGACCAGCATAATGAAAGTGCTGGCCTATGTCTTGGGTATTCAAGACACCCCAGAACAACAAGGAGGGCCCGAGGGCTGGAAGCCCAATTCTTCTTCCCACGTGGGACTTCATAACTGTTGTACCCAGATGAAGAACAGAGGGAGCAAAGTCATGGAGACCTCACCTTCTTTCCCTGGACCTGCCCAGTGTTAACCTGCCTACCAATAGTCCCCAGCCAGGGTGCTCCCCCCAAAGAGGCCTGTTCAACCAGGAGATGTATCCCATTGAGGTGTAGGAGGTCAGGGAGCAGCAAGGTGGGGAAGGGGTGGAGGCAGAGGCTCTTCTTCAGACATGTTTGAGATGCCTGCTAGAGAACCACATGGAGATGGGTGGATCTGGGTGGGCAATTTTGAAATTCGGGAACAATGTGTAGGCTGGTGATGGAATAATGTGGGTGTCCTGGGCATGTGGATGGTATGTAAGACCACAAGACTGGAGAAGACACCTGAGGAAGGGGGAGGGAGGGAGAGAGGGAGACTGAGAAGCAGAGAGAGAGGAGGCCATGGGCCAGATAAGGCAAAGACAAAGGAGTGTGGTGCTCTGGAAGTGAAGAAAGAGATGGTTCAGAAAATGTAGTGTACAGGGTGGGCGAGACCAGGTAAAATGACTGAAAAGCGGCCACTCGATTTGTCAACATGAAGGGTCCTGGGAGCCCTGTCTTGGATGGCAGTTTTAGAAACCAAGTAAAAGAGGTAGAGAATCATAATGGCCTCATAACAAATAAATGAACCTCCACCGCCACTTTACACCACACACCGCTCATTTGGCACCAAGGTGAGATCACACCTTTTAGCATTAGCCTTTTATGTGCAGTCACTTACATCTATGTGATTAAAGGAGGTGATGTGAATATGCACACCTCTATCTAACACTTTCCACACCATATTATAATTGTTGTTTGGCTTATACGTCTCCCACATTAAGCCATGACCTCCTTGAATAGAGATAGAATCTGTCATATTTTTATTTCTAGTATAACTCAAAATGGATCACAGACCTGCATATAAAATCTACAACCATAAACCTTCCAGAGTAAAACAGAGAAGGAACTTTTGTAATCTTGGGGTAGACAAAGATTTCTTGGGACACAAACTGAAGGAAAAAAATTTGGTAAGTTGTACTGCACAAAAATTTTTTAAATTCTGTTCTTCAAAATCCCCATTAAGAAAATGAAAAAGTAGGCTGCAGGCTGGGAGGAAATACCTACAACATATATACATGACAAAACACTTGTATCCAGACTATATAAAGAATTCTTACAGCTCCATAATACAACAATTCAATAGAAGAAAAGGGGAAATATTTAAGCAGACATGTCCCAACAACAAAAAAAGCACATGAAAAGATGTTCAACGTTATTAGTCATCAGGGAAATGCAAATTAAAGCCACCCTGAGATGGCACTATATGCACTATATGGCTAACCACACCAAGTGTTGGTGAGGATGTGGAGCAACTGAAACCCTCATGCATTGCTAGTGGGAGTGTAAAATGGTCCAAACACTTTGGGAAACAATCTGGAAGTTTCTTATACACCTCACATATATCTAACATGGACCAACGATCCCACTTCCATATATTTATTTTACGCAGGAGAAGTGAAAACATACATCCATACGAAGACTTGTATGCTAATGTTCACATCAGCTTTATTTGTAAAAGCCCCAAACTAGAAACAACCCATATGTCTACCAACAGAATGGATAAATAAGTCGTGGCCTATCCATACAATGGAACTCTGCTCAGCAATAAAAGAGGAGAAATTGCTGGTATGTGCAACAATCATATGAACCTCTAAACATTATGTGGAGGGAAAGATGCCATATACCAAAGTGTACATTCTGTGTATGATTTCATTTATATGAAATTCTAGAACAGGTAAAACTAGCCAGGGTAACAGAAAGCAGACCAGAGGTTGCCTGGGGCTGGTGGGGAGAGCAGAGATTGATTACGTACAATCTGATTCTGTGCACAGTCATGAGGACAGTTTGCATAGCTCTGTATCTTTATAGGAGTTGTGGTTACATGGATGTATGTACTTGTCAGAGCTGATGAAACTGAGTACATTTGATTTTATGTAAATAATATCTCACTAAGGTTAATTTTTAAAAATGAATGGGACACCCCTGTAGTATGATGTGTTTTCCATTTATGTGCAAATGTACACATTTCCACATAGGTATATGAAGGCACAGAAATTTCCAGAAGGATACAACCCAAATGGCTGTATTGTTGACCTCTGGGGAGAAGTTGGGAAAGGATTGTGACTGAGGTAAGTGGTCAAAGGGATTTAACTGCAGTGCTTTAAATTTTCAGAAGGAGCATGTTCACATATTACCTTGTACTTACATTTTCAGAAAGAGTGAACAGTAGAGGTATAAGCAGTTTGTCCCATCATCAAACAGCAATTGAATGTCTTTTACCTGGAGGGGCAGCCATTATCTTCAATTATTTATTGAGCATCTATGGTTCTAGCAACATAAGATGAGACAAGATTTCCTTTCTTGGCTCTGACTCTTCCTTCAGCTCACACCAAGCAAAGCAGAGAGTCCAAGATTCAACACCCATCGTTTACTAGCTGGGAGACCAATTTACTCAAATGTTAAGCCTTGCTTTTACTGGATCATAAGAGCACCTGCCACATATAGCTCCTGAGGGATTCAGTGAGAAAATAGAGGCAAAGAACTTGGCCTAGGGCTTCATAAATAAGAGCTGAGATTAGTATTTTATCATGATTACCATATTTTATTGGTGCTAAGACACAGCTTTTTCGTATTTTAACATTTCTGGAATGGGACGCACGTGCAATCAATGTAACAATATTTGGCAGCATTCTTTTTCTCTCTTGGTACATAAAATAATGATGCACCTTGTGATCGGTAGCGTTAGATTGTATGAAATATGGTGATAGCATCTTGCTCATAGCTTTCCTCCAAGTCCCTGTCGATATTTAACCAACATTAGAAACAGGGAATAAAGCTAATCCTCTTACCAGCCTAGGGAGAAAGAGAACAGGCAGGAATGATTTAATTAGACCATCACTGCCACCACCCCAGCAAAGCAATGTTCCATCTGGCACAGCTCCTTAGTTACCACTTTCTGTCTACTTTCCATTGTATTACCTCTTCCCTACATGGGCAACACTGGTCACGTGCTCTTCGGCCAGATTACCTCCATCAGCCTCTTAAGCTTCTCTACCTGTGGGCTTTCCTCTGCAACAGTGTGTCACAGGTATCTTTGGGAGGCCCTTTGCCCACTGCCTCTGTTGTGCCGTGGCCATCAAAATTCTGATGCCGTGATCCTGGTATTCACGCATTAGGTATCTTTTTGGTGCATCAGAAGGGTTGTCAATAGCAAGCCACAGAAGCCAACCCTGGCTAATTTCCATGGAAAGAGATTGCTTTGAAAGAAAGCAGGAGGCTCCTAGAAGTGATGGGAAAGGTGGAGATCAGGCTGGGAAAATGAACAGGAACCTGACAGCAGGTAGAACAGGATGGCCAGGTGCTGCTGCAAACAGAAGTGTTGGTCACCTGCCACCCACCAGAGTTCACAGTGGGGAATTCTTGTCACTTAGGAAGGGAGTCAATTGCTCTAGATAGCTGAAACATGGCCAATGTTCACAACATTTATTTTTAGGAATGCTCGTGTTTCCATCAGTAGGGATTGGTTCGGAAGACCACACACAGAAATATTACCTGGTGGATATTTTGTCTGTAATTCAGGCAAGCTACCCCCAGGGAAGCAGAGACTTTCTGGGCTCTGTCGGCCAAGGAGCCAGGCTCCCTATAGGCAGAGCTAATAGAGAAATTAGACCCCTGTCCCTCCCAATCATCCTTCCTTAAAAAGTAGAAACTATAGTTTTTCATTACAACAGGAGAAAAAAACCCACATAGAATTATGAATTACTGTATGTCAATGGTGATAGTCAACTATTAAAAAAAAATAAAAACATCAGTGAACTTTCTTAATTTATGCTGAACTTCCTAATCACAGTTACAGTCAGTGGTTCTCAGAACAGCGGTGTCACCCTGGAACTTGTTAGAAAGGCAAATTCAGGGGCTCCTGCCCAAACCCAGTGGTGAATCAGACACTTGGAAGTGGAGCCCAGCAGTTTAACAAGCCCTCCAAGTGAATTTGATGCTTGCTGAGGTCTGCGAACTGCTGGCTTAATATTAACCTTGACCACACATGAGAATCCCCTGGGGAGCTTTTCAACTATTCAATGCCTGGGCTCTACCCCCAACCAATTAAGTCTGCCTGGTGAGGAAAGGGGCTTTTTCTTTTTTTTAAGTTTCCTAGGTAACTAATGTACAGTCAGGGTTGTCAGACACAGATTTGTGTAACCCCTGATTATGCAGACTACGTCTTACCTCCTGCAAACCTCTGAGCTCCCTTTGAAAGCAGTTTCTTGGTATTACCTTGAGATTTACTAAACCGTCGCTGGGTTTCTCCCCTGCCTATGACAAGCACTAGCCTCCCAAACTGATCCATCTCAATAATGGGAAATCCAAGCCATCCCAGGACAAAAGTAGCTACAATCAACAGCTGAAAGTTGCCCTGTATCTCCTTCCCGGGGCAGAATTACAGGTGACCATCTTTTGTTTAAAGACTTTTCACCGTCCACTTTGTTAATAAGCCCTTGTGGTTCCCTCTACCCCAAATCACTGAGAATCAGAAATGCTAGATGTTGCTTGGATTAAAAGCAGCTGTTATTATTGTTTAAATCAAGACCCTTCTCCATCTCTTAATTCAGGGTCTTGTTTGCCTATGGACTTCTTTTTCTTCTAGGGCAAATGAGCTTTATTTCTTGCTGCAGAATATGGCCACAGGAAACTTTAGGATTACCTCATTTTCAAAGAGACCCAAGAGGAAAGATGGGGTCTCTCACCCAGCCTCAGTATGAAGATCCCAGGAATGGCTTCTCATGGCTTAGCCTGGCCTCTTAGCAAAGAAGCCAGGACTAGATCACTCAGATCCTATAGTCAGACTGCAGCCCATGACCAGGCTGTAGACTGGGGGTGCTGAGCAGACATACCAAAAGCTGTTACAGGTTGATTAACCCTTTAACCACTTTTCTGTTAATCCAGTTTTCCTGTTTGAGTTAATACATGTGTTTCCTGTTGCAGACTGCCTTCCTTGTAAAGGTCAGACTTAGAAGAGCTTTAACATATATTGCCACACAGAAGAACCATTCAAGAACATTTTAAGAAGATCCAGGATGGAGACACCCAGGGTGGAGAGGGGCTCAGAACCATGTCATCTGAAGAACTATTGGAAATCAGGGTGGTTAATGCGGAGCGAGAAGCGTTGTGGGACCTACTGGCTCTTATTAATATCCCAAGCTCTCAGGAGAGAGAATGTTAACTTGTTTCCCACAGCTTTACAGGCAAAATTAATCCCCCTCTCGCCACAGCATGAGGTCCAAATTCCTTTATGTGGAGTCCAAGACCCTCATTCACTTTCCAGAGCCTTCTCTGACTTCATGTCTGTGTTCTAAAGGAAGCCAGTGTCAAAGGAAAACAGCACGGACTCTTGTTCAAGGCAAGAAGACAAATTTTATTCAGGTAATTTCCCCAGTATAAACTGAGCTCAACTCCAGGTAAGACAAAGGTGACCGAGGATTTTAGAGAGAGAGCAGAGAGAGAATAAAGGGGATGCAGGAAGGTTGGAAAATACAGAACAAAGTTGGGCAGCATTACATTTTCTTGAGCAGAAACTCAACACCTTAAATCATGGTGAGTACTGTGGACAGCCCACTCAACAGACTCTTAACATAATCAATACTTTCAGACCCTGGAGTGACAGAGGTCACCTTTAGGGACATAGACTATTGCAGGGACACGCCAGGCTGAAGTTTGGTTTAGTCTCTTAAGCACAGCATTTGGGCAAGTCCCTGGTGTCATGTGTGAGCTCACAGTTCACACGAAGTAGAGGCAGCAAGGGGCATGGGAGAGGCCTGGGAGGCCTGAGGCGAGCGTGGTGCTCAGTAGCAATGTGTGATGAGCGGACAAATGAAGGCATGCCTGCAAGAGCACTGGGGTCTCTCATTGCCCACCTGGGCACCCCTGCCAGGGCTAGGCTTAACCAGTCCAGACAAATGGGTCAAGTGTTGACAGTGAGTACATACAGTGGTAGTTAAAGAGACACATGGAAAGAACATGAGCTAGATGGATTTCAGTCCTTGCTAGATCACACATGTGCACCTTTGAACAGATTCATGGACCGCTCTGCGTTTACTCAGCTCTAAAATGGGAATAGTACTAATGTCTAGCTATTTGGGTTGATGGAAGAACAAGTGAGATTTCACAGACCAGGCATCTAGTCCACCCCAAGGTACGACACTTAAGAAAATTTACTTCCTGTTTACCCAAACGGTTGTAATATTTTGTTCTGTGGTGTCCCCAAGAATGAGTCAATACCAAATGTTCTGGAGGACAGGGAGTATGTCTCAGCTGCACAATGCCATTTATGATTTGAAAACCCAATAAAGGCTCTGCTTTCTGATAACCAGGAGTTCTGAGGTTACTCTGGTCCATGTGGCTGCATTAAAACCCATCTCTCCTTGCCTGGACATGCGTGGGCAGGGTTTCCCCATGAGCGATGTCACCTACCTCAAGGTCACCTGAGTATCAGCATCAGGTTGCTTTGCTTGACTTCCAGGCTCCGGGCAGCTGGATGTGAATCTGCCTCCTGAAGCAATGCTTATGCACACTGAATTGTGGGTTGAGGAACGAGGCCCAAAATTCTCTACCAGAGCAAAAGTGCCTCTCACCACCACAAGCCTCAGTGCCTACAGACTTATCTAATGTCCCAGAATCAGAGGTCACCCATAATACTGCATTTTCAGACCATAGGAAGAATAACACAAAACAGCAGCCATCCTAACACAGATCTGCGCAGATCTACGGAAAGGCTGTTGTGTCTTTCTGAGGCCATAATCCTCTCCTCCCTTGGGCTTCCCGCTCCTTAACCTCTGCAGGCCTCAGATTCCCCATTGGCTAAGAGGCCATAAACATTAAATTGTATTTCGTGAGTGACCATCTGGTCCTGGTTTGCCCACTGAAAGTCCTGAGCACACCAGTTTAGCTGATCACACCACCTGGCACGTAGTAGGTGCTCGTGAACCTCCAGTCCCTGTTCTCTCTGAGTAGGGTTGCAGCAAGGGGGGATGAAATGATGTTTGTAGACCCTTGTTCCTCGCCCCAGACCTACTGATTCTGGAGTTGCACCTAACAGCTGACTCCCAAGTGGCTCATTCTCGGGTGAAAGTCTGAGAAGACCTGGCTTGGTGTTCAACCAACGATAGCTCTTTGTACCCATCCCCTAGCAGACCTTACAAAACAAGTGCTTCTTAAGGAAGGCATAACCCATCCAGAAGCAACTGCACTGCTCCCCGTCCTGCAGCTGAGGCTTTCACATTTCTGAGTTTCAAGGAAGGAGTTGTTGGCTGAAGGTGGAACCATGGGAAGTTCTAGAATTACAGGTTTCAACAACATGAGCAAAGGTAGAGTTGATTTAATCATGGTGAGTACTGTGGACAGCCCACTCAACAGACTCTTGACATAATCAATACTTTCAGACCCTGGAGTGACAGAGCTCGCTGGAGTTACTCCCACTCATTCTGGTAGTATGGTGTGATGAGTCATCAAATCAGCCTCAACCAATGACAATTGTCCCGCTGGCAGACCTGCCCGTGGTCCTGGGAATACAGGAACTGATCCAGTGAGAGCCCATGGGCGGTGACAACCCACTGACAGAGCAGAGGGTGTTCCCACAATGCCCCTCAAGGTCAGTGGGTTGTCTCCATTAGCATATGGCCACTTTCAATGCCCAACCTGCAGGGGGAGGAGAACATTCAATTTCCATTTTCTGCAGAGCCTGGACCCTCACTGAGGCTTCGGTGAATTAGCCCTGCAGGGCTCAGAGGAAGTGCTTGAGAGAGATCCTGGTCAGATTAACGTGTAATATTTAATTATGAAGGCTTGGGCTATCTCAACCTTTAAAGCCATTTATGAAGCCTGGGAGCTACAGAGCCCTCCTACTCCTGTGCCCAGAGAGGCTGGGCTGCTCTTTAATCATTAACCACTGAGAAAAATATCAGTTTGCATATTAAGGTCCGAAAATTATCCTGTCACTAAATGGCCAAAGTACTCATCTTGTGGAGAAAGGACAATTCTGAGTCTTCAGGCAGATAGGGGGACCTCCAGAAGCCACTGGTCCAGCTCCCATCTCTACGAGGCTCTGTAGCCAAATTCAATTGTCAGACAAAGACCAAAGGTCGAGTGAGACAAAAATCCCCTATCCTTAAACTAATCAATGAACAGGGAGACAGACATAAGTAGTACCAGTAAATAAATTCAGTGCAGAGGGGGAGATTAACTCATGCCTTTGGGAGTATTCCTGGAAGGCTTCCCAGAGGCAGTGGCACTTCCTCAGGAGTTTGAAGAATAAAGAGGAGTTATTCTTGCAAATAAAGGAGAAGGTAGATATGGGGAAGGACATTTCAGGCAGGACTCTGCTGGCTCTGAAATTTGTAAGAACGAAGCTTCTTCCTTCCAACTCACCTCTCTCTGGAAGATTCTATGGTACTTTGCTTTATGTGGAGTAGGAGAACTGATCGGCACCTATTCCCTAAAAACGTTAGACTGTAAACTCCTCGAGGGCAGAACTATGTTTCTTTTAGACTCCCAGCAGTATCTGAAAGGGCCGAGCACACCCCAGCTGAGCCCATAGAGAACTTTAAAGCCCAGCTGGAGCCCTCAACTCCCACTTCCAGGACCTGCCTTTGCGTGAGCAAGTGCTTACCCAAATTCAAAAGCCCAGCTCCTTACCTATATTCAGAAGTATGATTTTTTTTTCAATCACTTTAATCCTCATAGAATTAAGAGAGTGAGGCAGGATACGTGGATTTATGGCCTCAAATGACTTTCAAGATGAATAAGAACAATCACAATTAAAATCACATTTCTGAGAGAGGATCTGATCTCTTTCAAGGAGAGAGTGGGCCCGGCCTTGCCGGCAGCCCCAGCAGCTCCTTAATGGGGATTTTTAAACACTACGAGGCAGAGATTCAGGCATAAACATCTGGGGAAGGCCACCACCTTTCTTTGAAGCTAATTTTGTGAAGGCGCTTTCACCGCGGAACCGCGGGAGACCAAACAGTTTTTAATTACTTGCAAAAGCATGAAAAGGTCCTTTCCTTGGACATGCCTCTGCTATGCTCCTGGCTCTTACTCACAGTCTCCTCCTGCAGCTCTCCCTGCCCCGTGGGGGAGTCAGCTGTTTTTCCTCCTATGGCCCAAGTGAGGATAAATGAGGGCTCCAGGAGGTCAGGGATTTGTTCATAGTTAGTTAGAAAAAAACCTAATAGCTGCCAGACATCAAGCCCCATGCCGGGGGCTTTACACACGTTTTCTCTGATCTTTGAACTCCCCAGGTATTATTAGCAATGGGTTGTAGATGAGAAATCAGACTCAGAGAGGTTATGAAACTAGCTCAAAGTCACACAGCTGGTGGGTGGAATTTAAACCTGCTCCTTCTGGCCCGAAAGCCTGCTGGTTTCCATCTGCCACCTTGATGCAGGAGTCTGAGAAGGAAAGCATGCACAGAAGCTCAGGAGAGGGAGGAGAGGGAGGAGAGGGAGTCCAGGTCGCTGGGAACTTCCTCTCTACCTCTTCCCCAACCTTTGGGAATATTCCTCGGGATCGTCAGGAATTTGGTAGGCTCTTCATGAGTCCAGAAGATACGGCCTTCTTCTTCAGTTACTTCCTAATGACAGTGATGTCAGAGTGAACCAAGGAGGAGGTCCAGGAAGAAATTTTCTGTGTTAACCTGAAGAGCTCACCTCTCTACTTCTCTCCCAGCCGGGGTCCCAAAGCTAGAGCCTGTAAGACCTGAGACGATTCTGCCTCCCTCAGGGAATGCCTGGAAATGTCTGGAGACATTTTTGGTTATCAGATCCCAGATGGATTGGTACTCCTGGCATCTAGTGGATGGAAGCCAGGGATAAATATCCTCCAGGGCAGAGGACAGCCCCCACAACACACAGAATGATCCAGCCCCAACGTCAACAGTGCTATTGTTGAGAGGCTGTGCTGAAAACATGCTGATCTAAGGGGGAAGAGGATGGATGCCCTTAATTTCAGTGCCCTAGGCTTGTGGGTTGCTGACACTCCCAGGCAGGACTGGTGTATAGCTGGTGTATAGGGAGGGGAGGTAATGTAAGATGAAAATGCAGTTTCTCTCGAAAAAATGATTTAAAATTTCAAGGGAGCAACAGCGGTGGCTTATACCCAGCAAGTGCCCGTCTAAGTCGGGGGACTAGGTGCAACTGTGCAGGTGGTCTACCCATGAGGCCAGGAGAGAGCTCCCTGCTTTTCCCAGGAATCTCTCTGCCTGGGTGCCGTCCTGGGTACTCAGGCTTTCTTTCGCTCTGATGTGCACTGCACGGCTTGTCTGAGGCCGTTCGGGCCCAGAACACAGAGAGGGCAGCACCTGCTGAGAATCTAAAGTGACAGGCTCACCTTCCCTCCAAGGAGAAAAAAGCCACTTTGCCCGCCAGGAAATGAAGGAGCAGGGCAGAGTGGACTCCTGGGCTGCACTGGCTTGTTCCCAGGTCTCCCTTCTTCCTGGGCAGCACCGAGGGTCAAGATGCTGGGAGCGTTTTCCAACATGAAACAAGAGGAGGAGCAGAAGAGAGAGGGAAGAAAGGAGAAAGAGACACAAAGACAGGAGAGAGAGACTTTAGCTTCCTGAAACCTTCTCTAAAGCCAGAGGCAGCCAGGGCTGAAGGCTGAATCATGGGGCTTCTCCCCTTCCCAAGACCCCTTATCAGCAGATAAATCCCACCTCAACCCCGCCACCCCACCCCCCGGGGAAAGGAGGGGGCGCAAACACGGCTCAGCCTGAGGATGGGGCGGCCTGGTCTCCCCACCAGGACCCTGGAAATCCCCTCTCTTTTCAAGCACAGTCCTCAGTCCTTCCCTGCCTCTCCCCCAGCCCCCAAAGAGCTCTCTCTTGTCACTGCCATTTGTTTCAGGAACACTGCCTTTCTCTTAAGCATTTTACCATTATGCCATTCTGCTGTGTGGAGGGCGTTTTTGCAAAGCACCTCACATGTCTTTAGGGAAGACGGCGGTGGGGGCTGCAGGGAGGTTGCAGAGAGGCGCGGAGCCCAGGAGGAAGAGGACAGCCTTGTCGTGCCCCTGCGCAGCACCCAGGTGAAGTGAGCGCTCCCTGATACTACCACTTAGGGGACCAGAGAGCAGGACCTGCCCAGAGCCGGTGGCCCCTGGGGGAGAGCAAGGGGACAGAGCTTGAAGAAGGTCCACAGCTGATGACAGATCAGAGTCACCATCTGCCACCCTCCTGCAGCTGAGGTCTAGTGATAATGCAAATTGATATGTGAACCAGTTGGCTGCCTGCTGCTATCTGGTATCGGGTGTCCGCGTGGAATGTAAGAGTTAGCTGGGACCCTTCAGCCAGACCCTGGGTTCGAATGTCACCTCTACTGCTTACTAGCTGTTCCTTTGCGATCAGTTTTTTTATGTATAAAATGTGGGACCTACCTCATCAGGGTCACTACGAATGGCCCAACTTTTATAAACTGCCTAGGAAAGTATCAACTTGTGGTGAACAATCAATGAGTATTTGTCAGATAAATTAAACAGCCAGACTTACTCCCTGCGGCAACCTTAAGAGGTAGGTACTATTATTATGATCTGCATTTAGAGATGAGGACACTTGAAGCACAGAGAGGTTGAAACACATACTCAGAGTCACACAGGTGGTCTTTAGCAGAGCTTGGCGTCGGGCCCAAAGCCTAGCTTGGCCAGGTTGGTGTCCTCTCTCTGGGATGAGGACAGAGCTTGAGACATTGGCAGCATACCAGTGTTGGCGTTAGAGGATACGCTGTGGCTCCCAGCTAGCTTTGGGCCTCTGTTTTTGCACCTGAAAGCGAACAGGTTCCCAGTATCCCCAGGCCTGGCTTCTGGGACAAGGAGAGAGCTGGTGAGGGGGAGCAGCTGCCCCAGGGCAGGATGGATGGACGGTGGCTTCCACAACCAGCTCCCAGAATACACCATCAGCTCACAATCGACTCACATAGCCAGGGCCTGATGACAGGGCAGAAATGATCTGAAGTGGACCTAATCACCGTCCTGGAGCCTGCCTGCTCTCGTCCAGCAAACGGCTCTTTCTGCTTCTCTCTGACACGGCAGTCTGGACCCTGCAAGATGACAGGCCTGCCAGGGCACCTGGTCCTGGACGTCACCCAGGATGGGCCTTTCCTGGAACACCTCCGTCCCTGACTCTTCTTCACCTTCTCCAGGGGACCCGGATGAGGGGCCCAGCATCACAGGAGTCAGTCTGGCATCCTGTAGTTTCCACAAGCCCTTAAGAAGGGCAGTGGAGGGAGCAGGGAGGAGTCAGACTCAGGCCCCAACCTCCCTGAGTGGCCCTGGGGCTCGGGGCCAGAGCAGGGAGGGAAGAGTCTTGAGCAGAGATGGCCCCCAGCCCCGAGCCCTTGACCTCAGTCCACACCATCCTGCTCACTCCTGTGCCTTCCAGGACCAGCCCCAGGTATGTTCTCACCCGCCTGGCTGAGCAGGGATAGCGCCGTACTTATAATGCCTCGGCCCTGTGCACACCTCACACCTGGCCCACACACCCACTGGGCTGCTGACTCCAGCCTGTGCTTCAAGAAATGCACTGCGGGAGTGGGGAGCAGAGACTGATGAAGGTGAAGGGTGGAGACCCCGAGGCCAGGCCCTGTTTCTCCAGCTACCTACACTGGGATCCCCTCGAAGGCTGTTTTGCTAGAGATTCTGGACCCTACCCTAGACTTCTAGAAGCAGAATCTCTTGGGGGCAGGAACCTGATCCTAAGAGTCCCCTGGGATATCCTTACCCATGCGGAGCACACACCAGCGACTTAGTGCAGTGTTAGCAACACCCATGCCTGGGCCTCACCCCCAGACCAAGTAAATCAGCGCCCAGGCTGGGCACCAGGCATCAGCGTTTTTAAAAAAGTAATGAAAATGTGCATCCGTAGTCGAGAGCTACTGCTTCAGAGTTGGAGAACCACCGGCTGGATCTTTGCCAGGAAAACAGGAAGCAGAGGACTGGCATCCTCTGGGACCCCACCCCCAGCCCCCCGGGGCCCAGGTCCCCAGGATGCAACCACCCGCTGCCAGGCCAGCTCCACCAAAGGCAGGGAGGGAAGGGGCGCGCATGCCCCTGGCTGGCTGGCCAGGGGGAGAAAGCCTGGGAGGCATCAGACCCGGGCCAGGGAGTTCAGCCACTGCCCCCAGAGGAGGCTTATGCAAATGAAGCAATTAGAGAACTGTTTGAAAGACAGAGGGGACTCAGGAAGTGACAGCTAAGCTCTGGGTCTACCCAGGGAGGGACCTTCTCTGGAGGATAGAGGAGGAGCTGGAGGTCAAGGTCTTCAGTCTGCACACTGGTTCCTTGAGACCAGAGGCAAGGTCTGGAGAGAGGTTGGTGGTCAGAGCTGGGGCGGGCTGCCTCCAGTGCGTAGAGGCCAGGGATGCTGCTAACCACCTTGCCCTACACAGCATGGCCCCCCAGTGCCCAGAAAGACCTGGCCCCAAATGCACATGGTGCAGAGGGGAGGAAGCCTGGCTCAGGGCAGAGCTGGCTGTGGGTGACAGGGCCATCTGCTGGGAGGGGAGGGCCGCCCAAGCTCAGTGGGGTGGTCCTGAGGGAGGGGGCTGAACCTGGCATTAGGAAAGGAGAGGTTTCTCAAAGTCTAACTGTGCCCAAAGGATCAAAGCACAGGAAGGGGGTCTTAGGGGAGTTGGGTGCAAAAGGACATGGCCAGTGGGGGAAGAAAAAAATTGAAGCTAAGTGTCCTGCTGTTTGGTAAGGGGCTGGAAGGCCCTTTGGGAATGACTTGGGCACCTGAGACCTCAGCCCGTCCTGCCTCTCTGCCAGCACATCTGGAGGAGAGAGAAACCAAATCCTTGCCCTCAGCAGCTTCCAGCTTGGAAAAGGAATCCTTGAGCCAGCAGTGAAAACAGTAGCCCAAATGGCAAATGCAGGTCGGTCACAGCTGGCTGGAGAGAGTCCCTGTCAACAGGGGGCAGGAGAAGCCTGGGAAGGCTACCAGCAGGGATGGAAGGCTGGGACCAGGGCCAGGCTAGCAGGTGCCCAGGGCACAGGACTGAAGGAGGCACCTCCCTCTCAGGGCAGCCCCACAGGACCCTCAAGGTCAGTGCCTCCTTCAATCCTGTGCCCTGGGGCTGCCTCTTTGTCCCTTCCCTCCCTGCCAGGGCAGACTCTGAGTTATGAGGGAGGCCGTTTCCTTTGTGTTTTCCAGATGCAAGAACAGTCCCTTTGAGATGAATAAGCCTGTTCTCATTCTACACCCTTGCATGAAATACACCCATAAGAAAGGCGCCTGTGGGTTGGAATGACTTCCCGTCCTTGAGGGATCGGCCTGCTCAGGGCTTCTTGGAGCCACTGTCTTTCTCCCCTAACCTGTCCCCCATCCTGGATTGTCCGTCTTAGCTGATGACTTTGCCTCTTTCTGCAATGAGTACAGAGGATGCCTCTCAGACATAGCCCCCATTTTCCTCCCCTGGGTCCCAAACCACCCTGTTCACGTCTCTGTCCCCCTCAAAGCTCCCCACCCCCACCACACACACGGATCCTATCAGTGGACTTTCAAGGGACCTTGATCCTTCCCTCTCTTCCACGCGAAATGCTCCATCTCCTTCTGTCTGTGCACTAGCTCTTGGGAATCCTTTCCTGGCCTCCCCACCTCCTCGAAGTTTCTGCTCTCCTATCTGCTTCCTTTCAGAGCATAACTTCTCAAAGGGTGACCCTATACTCGTTGTCTCCAAGTTGTCAATTCTCATCCACTTTTTAAAACCTATTTTTATTGTGGTGAATATACATAAAATTTACCATTTTAATCATTTTTAAGTGCACAGTGCAGGGTTATTATGTACATTGACAATGTCCAACCATCACCACTGCCAATTTTTAGAACTTTTTCATCCTCCCAAGCAAATTCTGTAATTTTTAGGTAATAACTCCCCATTCTTCCCTCCCATTAAACCCTGGTCAAGTCTATCCTACTTTCTCTATGAACTTGTCTATTCTAGCAACTTCTTACAAATAGAGTCATACGGTATGTGGCCTTTTGGGTCTGGTCTCTTTAATTTAGCATCATGTTTTCAAGGTTCATCCTTGAAAGGTGGAACCCTTTTTATGGCTGGATAGTATCCCGTCGTATGGACAGGCCACCTCTTGTTCATCCATTCATCCACTGGTGGGCGCTGGGGTTGCTTCCACCCCGTGGCTGTCGTGACTGAGCCTTCTCCGAGTGTGGGTGGGCAAGCATCTGAGTCCCTTTTCTTTAGCTTTTGACTCATTTTAATCTGGCTTTTTTCCCCACTATGGAGATCACCCTAATCAAGGCCTTTAACAACCTCCACGTCGCCAAACATACAGGGCACAGCTGTGAACCCTAATGCTCACATCAGCATCACACTGTTGATTACAGCCCGTCTTTCAGCTTCTGAGACCCCATATTCTTTTTTTTTTCATCAAGACTGTATTTTTTTAAATTAAAGTATCATTGATATACAATCTTACATTGGTTGCAAATACACAACACAGTGGTTCAACATTTACCCGTATTATCAGGTCCTCGCCCCCTCCAGTGCTGTCACTATCCATCAGTGTAGTTAGATGTTACAGAATCATTAAATATATTCTCTGTGCTGTGCTACGGTCTCCGTGACCACCCTATATTGTTGTCTTGCCGATGGGTTTCAGCCCCCGGCAAGTTCCCTATGGATTCAGTGTGACCCAAGAAATGACAGTAGAACGTTTCTTTGGGGTGAAAGGGCTTATTACCCGGCTTGTTCTCCCCACAGCAGGTTGGTAGGTTGAGCACTAGCATCTCCGCCTCTGCCCAGAGCACTGGGCCGAGCTCTCTGTATAGTGCTGTAACAGCTTATGGCCTGAAGGTGTGGAAGTGGTAGCCTAGCAACAGGCCAGTTACATCATCAGGTGGTTTAAGTTCAGTGAGGATCCTGGCCATAGGAACCCCAACTTCCCTACAGTTGTGATTGCTAATTACTGTGCCCCTTAACCCCTTTTCCCCCTCTCCCCCCGTTCTCCCCAACCCCTCCTCTTTGGTAAACACTAGTCCCTTCTTGGTGTCAATGAGTCTACTGCTATTTTGTTCCTTCTGTTTTGCTCTGTTTTTATATTCCACAAATAAGTGAAATCACATGGTATTTGTCTTTCTGCACTTGGCTTATTTCAGTGAACATAATACTCTCTAGATCCATCCATGTTGTTGCAAATGGCAGGATTTCTTTTCTTTTAACGGCTGAATAATATTCCACTGCGTATATATACCTCATATTCTTTATCCATTCATCTATTGTGGACACTTAGGTTGCTTCCATTTCTTGGCTATTGCAAATAGTGCAGCAATAAACATAAGGGTGCATATGTCTTTTCAAATCAGGGATTTTTTTTCTTCCAGTAAATTCCTAAGAGTGGAATTACTGGGGTCAAATGGTATTTCTATTTTTAGTTTTTTTGAGGAACCTCCATACTGCTTTCCACAACAGTCACATCAGTTTACATTCCCACCAACAGTGTAGGAGGGGTTCCTCTTTCTCTGCATCCTCACCAGTGTTTGTTATTTCTTGCTGAGACCCCATATTCCTCCTTCTCTGGCTGCATTCTCAAAGTCTCCTTTGCTTTCTTCTCTGCTTCCTCTACCCAACCTCATAGTATTAGAATTCCCAAGTGGCCTGGGTTCTCTTATCTTCTTCCTGAATATTTTCTAGGAGATTTCAGCCAATCTTGTTGCTCTAAACACTTCTACATACAATTTCGTTTCTGCAGCCCACAGACGGTATGCTCCTCTATAGTCTATTGTCTATCTGACATTTCCACTTGGGTCATTTAAAATTTAGTATTGTAGGAAAAACAGAAGTTCCCATGGCCAGGATCCTCACCTGACCCTAATCTACTTGCCCACTGCACATGAGCAATGATATATTAATTGGCCTGTCACACAGGTGCATGCTTACATGTGTGTCGGCAATGAGCCATTACTGTCTGTGTTGCTATATAAAGACCTCTACCCAGTGCGGAAGTGGAGACTGAGGTGGATGTGATTCTAGCGCTCCACCTACCACCATGAGAATAAAGCTTGGTATAAGACCTTTTACCCCCAGCATTCCATTGTCGTTATTCAGTCTCACTGAATCCAGAGTGAACTTTCCCAGAGCTGAAATCCTCCGGCCTTACAGGGTTCCCATTCAGGCTTTGATCGTCCCACCCCAGTCCCACCACATTCATCTCTTTAGCTGTCACCCACCTGCCAGCCCTAAATAACCACTAGAATACTTCCTGTTTCTGTGAATCTGCCTGTGCTGGACATTTCCTGTAAATGGAATCACATAACTCGTGGTCTTCTGTGGCTGGCCCCTTTCATTTAGCAGGTGTTACCAGGTTCCTTCACGCTGTGGTATGTGCCAGTGCTTCATTCCTTTTTACAGTCCAATAGTATTCCATCATATGGCTAGACCATGTTTTATTCACCCATTCATCAGCCAATGGGCACTGGAGTTGTTTCCCCCCGTTGGCTCTTCTGAAGAGTGCTGCTGGGAACAGGCAGGTGGACAGGTGTTCCCACTTCTCCTGGGTACCCACTAGGAGAGGGCTGCTGGGTCACACAGCACCTCTGTGGTGGAGCATTTGAGGGGCTCCTCGCAGTTTCCCAAAGTGGCTGACCTGCCTCTACTCTTGTCTCTTCCCAATCCTCTTCACATAGCATCTAACGTGATCTTTAAAAATGAACTCCCAGTCGTGTTTCTTCCTTTAAAATCCTTTGATAATGCCCCATTGTTCTTAGAATTAAAGACGCATCATTACTGTGGCCCACAGACCCTGTGGCCAGGTACCAACCTCATCCCTGGACCATCTCGGCTGCTCGCCGGCTCCCCACCCAGCTGCCTTTCTGCCGCTCCAACAGGCCCAGCAACTTTTCTCAAAGGCATCTGTACTCTCCCCCTTCTGCCTGGAATGTTCCTCCCCCTTGGTTAATTTCCTGTGGCTGCTATAACAAAATGCCACGACATGGGGACCTTGAAACAACAGAAATGGATTCTTTCACAGTTCTAGAGGCCAGAAGTCTGAAATCAAGGTGTCACGTACCCTCTGAAGGCCCTACGTGGGGACCCTTCCTGCCTCTTCCAGCTTCTGGTGGATGCTGGAAATCCTTGGCATCCTTGGCTCTGCCATCATCACACAGCTGTCCTCCTCCTGTGCATGGCTGGGTCTCTTCTCCTTTACTTAGAAGGACACCAGTCCTAGTCAATTAAGGGCCCACCCTACTTCATTATGACCTCATCTTAACTAATTACATCTGCAACAAGCCTACCAGATAAGGTCATATTCTGAGATTCTGGGAGGAACATGAATTTGGGGGACATTACTGAATCCAGTACACCCCTGTTCCTCATGTCTCAGCTCAAACTCCACCTTCCCACCCCAACTCCACCCCCACGCTGGTTGCCCTCTCCGAAAGCAATCTTTTATTTTGAACACCTCTACCAGATGTGATTGTTTACTGATACATTTCCCTACTGGTAGGAGAGCTCCTGGAAGCAACTTCTTGTCAACCTTGCTTATCACTCTGACACTGAAACCCACTGCCTGACTTCAAGCAACTCTTGGGAATTTGGAAGGAGAAAGGGAAGACCCAGGCCCTGCAGGGGGAAGCCTGGACATGGACCATGCAGGGGCCAATGTCTGGGGCATGACCATCTAACGCCCCAGTCCCTGGGTGCTTGGCGGTGCCTGTTCCCCCAGCCCATCTCAACAGCCTCAGTGACGGTGCCAGCTCTCAAGGGCAGGGATCAACCATCCAGTCCCCTCTGCACCATGCCAAGTGTGGACGCCAGATGGGTATTTAGAAAAGACATGGGCTAGGACCAGGGGAGCTACAGTCTGAACTCCCAAGAGAGCCAGCTTCCCTCTGAGAGGTCTGTGGAATGAGAGCAAGGCACTGCCAACCATCTTCCCCAGCATGATGACTGAGTCAGTCCAAAGATGTTCTCTGTCCCATGCACAGGGCACAGTCTGGGGCAGAGGTCTGGTCTGGTCATCTTGGGCCACTTGGGGCCTGAGGCATTGAAGATGCCGTACCTAGCATGCAGGTGGCCTCAGTCTCCAGGCTGGTTGCCTCCTGTTGTCCCTTCTGAGTTGGAGGCAATGTGGAGCCAGATGTGGTGAGGGACCGGCAGCCGTCGGAGTGTCGGTGCTGGGAAGCGCACCTCCTCAGGAGCCTGGGGCACACCAGCGCCCACTGGGTGTAGTGCCTGTCTGGCGCCTGGCATCCTGTAGCTGCTCTTTGGTTTAAGTACCTGCCAGGAACAGAGCGGGGGCTCGTAAACCGAGGTGCAAGATTGCAAATGTGGCTCCATTTCTCCCACCTCCCCACATCCTCACCCTTTACAGTGTGACTTTGCAGAGAAAAATGGAGTCGTCTCCCACTTACCTTCAATTCCTAAGGCTCCTGTAACAAATTACCATAACCTGAATGGCTTAAACAACAGAATTTGTTCTCTCACAGTTCTGGAGATGGAAGTCCACAGTCAAGGTGTCAGCAGGCCCAGGCTCCCTCTGAAGGCTCTAGGGGAGAATCCGTCCAATGCATCTTTCCTAGCTTCCGGTGGCTGCTGTCAGTCTTTGGTGTTCCTTGGCTTGCAGCTGCGTCTCTCCCATCTCTGCCTCCTGCTTCATGTGTCTTTTGCAATGTATCTCTCTGTGTCTTCTTCTCCTCTTATGAGGACACTTGTTGTTGGATTTAGGGCTCAACTTAAATCCAGGATGATCTTATCTAGAAAAATCTTAACTCAATTACATTTGCAAAGACACTATTTCTAAATAAGGTCACATTCTTAAGTTCCGGGTGGACATGAACTTTGGAGGGACACTGTTCACCCTATTATACCACCCTTTGAATCTGAACTGGCCTGATGTCTTGCTTTGGCCAACAGAATGTAGTACAAGTGACAATGTTTAGTTCTAAAGCTATGAAACTTCTGCTCTTGCTTTCTGAACTCTGAGATCACCTGTGGACAAGCCTGGACTAGCCCATGAAAGATGAGACACAACAGGAGAGGGGCCTCAGTGATTCCAGATTGACCTAGCGCCATCCTAGAACAGCTGGCTGCCCCTGAGCTCTTCTCTGAGCTACTGAACTCAGAGAAGCCTGGTCCACATCAGTAGGAGCTGATCCCAGCCTAAACTGGCAACCTGAAGAATTAAAACTGAATAAATGATTGTTATTTTAAACCACCATGTTTGGGATTATTTGCTACACAGCAAGAGATGACTGATTCACAAGATATGATTGGTTCTGGGCAAATGGGGGGAGGTGGTGCCATTTCTGGGGGCTGCTGGGTATAACAAAAACTAATGGCTGAGACCTGGACCATCCAGTAGGGACCTGGCAGTGTGTGCATTTTCTGCACCACCCTCAGAAACAACAACCGATGCTCCTGAACCCCGCAGTGCATGCACACCCATACACCTCTTAGCACTCCCCCACCAGTAGTCCATATACACAGCAGTGTATTAATGTGGAGCCATATACACAGTGGTGCTTCAATAAAGGCATGGAGATGGTGGTGGTGGTGATCCTGACAGAAGCCAAGGTCAAAGCCACTGAGATTCAGGAAACAATGAGTAACTGCTCCCCAGCCTCTCCATCTTCAGTCACATGAAAAAAGGAATAGTCCTTCTGGGTCTCAAAGTAATGTGACAGCCAAGAAGTTGCCAGTTTGAAATCCCAGAGATGGGACCCCCCCACCCCCCACCTGGCCAAGGCCACCGATTAAGAGTCCAAGAGCCAGCCATCAGCAGGAACCTTGAACATGCTGACTGAAATTAATCACTTGCCTTGCAAGGGTGCTTATTTTCTCCTTTATACCTGGAGAGAAATGGGCCCTGAACTGGAAATTTCCAGAACAGTAGGGTGAACTTTTTGCCTGAATAGAAACAACTTTCTTTTAAAGTGCAACCATTTGCTCTGTTCAGTTCCACCATTAAAGGACAATGGCCAATTTTCTGTGGACCTGGGATGTGGGCTTTGTCTAAAGAGTGAGCGTGTGGGGAATTTACTAACCTGGTTGTGATTGCCCATGAAAACAGGTTATTTAACAGGATTTAAATACTGTGCTGTGAACCTCAATAGCAGCAAAGAGGCCACTGCAGAATCCGAGTAGCGTATTTCCCTTCTAGGTCTTAATGAGAAGAGGCAGGAAAGGAGAGAGTGATAGATAACAGACAGGACAGAACCAGGGCCACAGAGGGGTAGGATGACCCCAGTCAAGAGACAGCACCGGCTTTTTTTAAGGTGATAGTGAAATAGGTGTGTATTCATTCAATCACTTTTCACAAGTTTCATTCAACAAGTGTTTGTTAAAGGATCAGTTAGGCTCAAGGGTCTCAGTGGCATTAAACCAATATGGGCACTGATCTTTGTGGACTTCCTGGAGGAGGCATTTTGGAGCCAATTCTTAACCTAATTTTTTGATGCTTCTGCCAATTGTTCCCTACCAACTTCCTGACTCCCCCCACCTGGCTGGCTTGCTAAATGAAGAATGAATAAATTATGGGGATTAGAGTCAGGAGGCTGGTTTTTCCATATACTGACTATAATCTTGGGTCATTGTACAGCCTCAGTTTTCTCATCTAGAAATGGGAACCATACCTAACTCAAGCGATTATCTTCAGGATTAGAAAGTGTACATAAAGCTTCTGGCACAATACCAGGCACACAAAAGATGCCCACAAGGCTCCATTTCCTTTCTCTCCCCAGTTGGCTTTTGCTAGTCTACATTACTCTCTTTTTAAAGTCTGCCCTGGAGTTTGTCTCTTCCAGAAAGCCCCCTCTGCCTGGACGTTACTGCATTTGGGGGTGGCTCTGCCCTTCACAGCACTGTGCCGTGTCTCAGAGTGAAGGCTGGGGTCAGGCTTCACGATTCAAGTCTTGCCTCCGTGACACATCTACAGGGGGCTATTGAATGAGACACTGACCCCGTTTAATTCTCCATTTCTCATTAAGAATGAAGAACATGCTTCACAGGGCTGTTAGGGTTAAACGGGGCAGCCCACGTACCAGCACCTTCCCAGGAGCCAGGCACATAGTAGGTGCGCAGTAAATGAGGCTGTTACCCATCATCATGACCTTGAATGAGGCAGTTTCCCAGAGGACTTAAGTCTATTCGGCAACTGCCCTTGGTAACAGAATCTTCATTCATATTTGAAAAACAAAAGCAAAAGCAGCCAGCTCGAGCCTCCCGCCTAGGGAAGGCGCTGGCCATCTCCTCAGCAGAGCCCTACACCCTCCAAGTGGAAAGATGTTTACATCCAGACTTAATTTGCCCAATTACTCCATCTGCTCACAACTTCCTCAGTCCCCTCCAGTGCACCCAAAGAATCTTTGAAGACGACCGCACTGGGTGAGGGAACAGAAAACGCTCAATTATCTATACAAACAGCAGGGAAGAAACACTCTTGCCCATTCAGCTCCAGGATGTATTATATGGCCTCTTTGTACTGCGGGCCTTAAGTCCTCATTCGGTTTTGCTTACTCCGAGGTCAAAATGACTTTTCATTTCTAGCAATAGCATTGTCTGAGATGAATGGGCACGTTCATGCAGGTCAGGGTGGGGGTGGGGGTGGGGGGTAGGAAGGAGAGTGCAAGAGCGGATGAACAGTATAATACCCCAACAACACGTTTTCCAAACCCCAAATCAGGACCCACAGCCTGAGAGGATTTGTGTGGGAAAGTATCTGGGGGATGTTGTCTGGTTGCTGAAATCTTGGCAATTCGATGCTTTGTGGGTACAAAGGAATAGAATTCTTGAACTCAGAGCTGTTCAAAATAAAATCTGGGGTGTATGGTAACCCTAGTAGGTGCAGGGAACCTAATCTTGAATTTTAAGTTTGCAGAAAAATGGAAAACCAGAAGCAAGTCATGAGTATCAATGGCAGTCTATGGGCACCCATGAGAGTTGGACTTGCCATGGGAGAGAACATTCTCTGTCAGAGCGGCTCACCACCCTGAACATCAATTCTTTGTCACTATTATTTGTCAATTAACTCTCATTAGTTATGGGCCTACTGTTTGCCTACTGGGTGTCCCCCCAGCTCTATCTTGAGCTCACGATAGCAAGGGCTTTGCGGTATCACGACCTCAACAGATTCTTGGTGTATCTGCCGAATGAATGAACAAAAGTGCATTCCTGGAACATGCTCTTTATCTTGGAAGGAAGGGCCAGGAGAGTCAGCACTGAGCCTTTTTGTCTAATTGGACCCATGAGATGTGCTCTCTGCAACCCTGGCCACCACACTGGAGGAGTCCAAAAGAGCTATGGGCTGAAGCAGGGGCATGGCACGGCCTACCCCAACCCCACAGCCAGGCACACGCTGAACTCCATCTGTTTCCAGTAATGTAGCCCAACATGTACAGAGACTGAAATGTTGGGGACCAGGAGTGTGGACTCCGCTGTAGAGTTATCATCCATGCACTGCCCCACTCAGACCTCTGGGTACCCCACGGAGCCACCCCTCCCAGCAGGGAGCCAGCAGAGACAGTCCTCTCCACCCCGGCCCTCTCCCTCATGCCCATCCTGGCCCCTGGGTCATATGACCACCATTACTCCCTGCTTTGTCTCAAGCCTCCAGAACGAGTTGTCAGTGTCTCTTAACAGCAATTCTCCAACCTGCCCAGGTGGGGAAAGGGTGGGTCTTGAATGTGGGGTGAGGAGAGGGAGGAAAGAGAACAAAACACATAGAATTATAAAGGAAAGTAATTATACTGAAACACAGTCATCAAAATATTAAAAAAAAAACAAATCTGTAGCAATCTGAAGTCTCCAGACTGCGTATATGGTAATTCCTGTGCTCTTTTATTAACACATTAAAACAGAAGATCTAGCTGCAGGTCTGAAAACTACCACAATTTCAAACTGGTAGTGAGCATAAACAGTATTTTGGGATATCTGCCACAACAGCAATATGGTATGAAAATATCTGTGTTTTCTCTTGGTGCAAAAGTCTCAAGTGCTGCTATTCATAATTAAAGGAAATGATCAATTTTATTTAAGGTCAATGAAAATAACATCCCCCCCCCCCCCACTCACATTCACAGACCCTGAATTCTATCATGAACCCCAGGACACAAGCCCGTGTCAGGTTAGTGTACCTTTTGTGGCTTGTGCCAGTGTCTGTTTTCTGATTGGTTCCCAGTCACATCGTAGAGAGCCCCCTTAGTCTTGGGGGCTGCAGGAATGTGGGTGATAAGCATTCCCACCATGGAAGAGTAAATGAGCCCCTCAGGTTATAGTTTATCTGCTTGATTCAAAATAGATCCCAAGCACCCAAGGACACGGGCTGCTCGGATATCTGGTCTACCCCAACACAGTATGAATACTATTCTAAGTCCAGGGCCACAGCAAACAGTCAGAGAGGGGCCTCCCTCTGTCTCTGTCTCTGTCTCTGTCTCTATCAGCTTCCTCACTGGCTCCCCTGGGACCTTCCTTTCCTGTGAACTCCCATGTCCTAAGGTTTCAACACCCAGGGAGGTATGCTTGTGTTTTCTTACATTCTTTTTAAGGCCCCGCCCATGTCACAGAGCCCTCAACCCCTAGAGGCTCCGGGCTAGAGAAGACCTTAGTCTTCCTAGTCTGCCCTGTCACACCCAGGCAAGCCTAGGCCCTGAAACACTGAGAGGCTTGCCCAGGTAATGGAGGTCCCTTAGGTAATGGTGGACATGAGCTCAAAACCATGTTTCATGGTGCCCTATCCAGGCCTCTTTCCACTCTGCCTTTGAGAAGCTGGGAAGACTCCTGAAGGATAGAGGATGGGCAGGCTCTTCTCTGAGCTGGCTTTCTCTACCTGCTAACGGTTCTGCTCCATCATCTGGAGTGGTGTAACCACGGCATTTTCCAGAACTCCCTCTGCCTGCTACGGGCGCGGTCCTACTGTCAGCCTTCCTCCGGCTCTAAGCCTCCCCGGGGGAGAACAGGAGCTTCCACTTTCTCCCCAAGGTGGAGGCTGCAGGGATGGGAGAAGCTTAGAGACAAGGGTCTTCTCCATCCCAACCCTCTTTGCTTAGCTGTCAGCCCGACTCAGCCCTCCCCCTGCAGAAACCAGCCCTCCGCCCTTCCCGGCATGCTCCTGAGGAAGGGTGGATGGACATAGGTCACAAGGACAGTAGGAGACGCAGGCAATAGAAAATGGCTGCCTGGCAGGGGGATCTGGGCAGTCAGGGCCCAGGGGCTGGAGAGTGCTGGGAAGTTGGGACAGTGCCAGTTAAGCTTGGCATTGCACTGGAGCAGAAGGACAGAAGGGTGAGAGGAGTTCCAGGCAGTTGGGCATGTCACATAATTACAAGAGAAAAATTAGGCCAGAGCCAGGCTCTCTCTTCCTCTGTCTGAGTGATCATCACCTTTATTATAAAGCAACTAATTATTAGCCTGGTTCATTAGCAATTATAAATCTCTAACTCTAGAACTTCATTTTAAAAAAATGACAAGTTAGCACTTAATTATTTTCCCAACTGCCTGGACCATGCATAGTGTTTATATACCAGGTTTCCATGGCTCTTAGGATCCCTGATACTGGGGACGGGTCCCTGCTTTGCATCCCATCCAGAAACCTTGGTGTCTCAGACTGGCTGAAATCAAATACCCTAAGATGTGAGAAGGGGAGAAATAGTGGTGAACTGTCTTCTCCTCCTGCTTTCCAGTAAAAATAGAAACAACACATTTACTGAGCATTTCTGAGTCCCAGGTGTTTGACGTGCCTTGTCATATTTAAATCTCTCCATAACCACGTGGAGCTGATATTGTTCATCTCCATGTTACTGATACAGAACATTAGGCCATGACACTTGTCATATAGGTCACAAGCAGCCAGCATGGGATGTCTCCAAGGTTGTCCAGGCTCAAAGTCCACACCTGTAACCACTACTGCACGTTCAACCGCAACTCAATAGTGGAGAGGCTGGCTCTGATGAGTAAGAGCCCTGGGTAGGTAGGTGATGGCCAGGACCCTCTATAACCAAATGCTTCCTAAGACATGCCTGCTGAAGGAAGGACAGCCCATTGGATCCTGGTGGGTCTTATCAGAATGTGGTGCGTGGCTGGGCAGGTAGATGGAAGAACGCTTCCAATCCCTAGCACTGACGTTGTGGCTTACCCTACAGCTGTCACACCAGTGGCTTTCCTAGGTGCTTTAGCCTCCCCCAGGATAAAATAAGGAACATGGGTTAGACGATTCTTCTGGTTCTGACACTGCTTTGGGTGGTCCAGTAACGAACCTGCTAGTCATCACAGACAGCAGCTCTACCTACAGTCTGAGGTTCACAGCCCTGGCAAGAAGCTAACACTATAAAATACCCAGACTGCAAAATTTTAAGAAATGAATTATTTACAGGGCTTGTGCATTTGAATCCATGCAATTATGTGGGAGTGGGAGGTGAGGAGAATGGAAGGTATTGATAGGATGGCAGAACAGGAGCTAGTTACTCACACAATCTTTGTCATGGGTTCAAATCCCAGGCGTATAGATTATAAGGACTCAAAAAATGGGTAGCTTAACAAATATGATCAAGTCCCATCAGGATGAGAATGTGGAAGCCAGAGAATGCGTTGTGAGTGGGGCCCATTCCTTTCATCCTACATGTAGACCTAGGAAGGCTTCCTGAAGGAGGTGAACCCGTCGAGTCAGGGCCAGGCGAGCAAGCAGGTTGGCTAAGGAGGGCAGGTGTCCAAATGCCAATCCACAGGCTCAATAAAAGTCAAGGGAGAAAGCCCTGGGAGGGTGGGAGGAAGCCTTGGACCAGCAGCTTGGGGAGGATGTGCACAGCTGAGCAGCAGTGATCGTGAGAGGGTTCTTGAGGAGACAGGGTGGGTATCTGCCGGACTCGGGGATCCTGAGGGCTTGTAAGTCTGGGGTCAGAAACAAATTGCCAAAAACAGTCATGATAGGGACTGACACTCGTGAGGGACTCCTAAAAGGCTTCACATGTATTAACTCGTTTAACTTTCACACCAACCCAAATATCATCCCCGTTGTGCAGATGGGGAAACCGAGGCACAGAGCAGTGGTCCCATAGCCTGGAAGCCGAGGAGTCAGGATTTGAACTAAATAGTCTGGCTCCAAGAACCCCTGATCTTAACCACTAGACTAAACTGTCCTGATGAAGAAGTTGAGCCCTGTCTAAGAGGAAGGCAAAAAAAAAGATGCTCTAACGGCAAAATATTGGTTTCACACTGTGCTAATGCAGGCTGCTGTCTGCCAGGGTCCCCACATCTTCGTCGTAGCCTACTCCCCTCCCATGAGATGCTCCTGGGGACAACAAGGGGTCCCAGGAGCAGGGAGCTCTGGTGGGTGCGGGCCATCTCTTAATCCCCAACTCCCAGCGGTGCCCGGCACCTCCTGGGGTACTCCTGATGACGTGAAGCACAGCGTCCTCTGCTGGCTGGGATGAGAACACACCCTGGAGAGAAGCCCAGGCCAGAGGAAGCCCAAGTTAGTTGGACCTTGAGAGCAATATTCTTTTAGAGAGAAGCTCCAAGCAATTCCTGGCATCCAGAACAAGGAGAAAGAGGAAAACTGAATAAGGACGAGATGACTGCACTGATCGTCAAACACATACCCTAAGCTCAGGACTGACAGCCGAGGAGGCTATCCCGGAGTCAGGGCACCCAGACCGGGGGTCTGAGGACATTCTTGGCAGAGCAGAATCTTTGCTTCTCAAGCATGAAGACTAAAGGAGAGGTCAACTGTGACTCCCCTGGGAGGGTCAGGAGGGGGTTCTTGGTGTTCACAGTTGACCCTTAGAGCTTGGCTAAGAGCACACAAGTGAACTTGGAGGGTTAAAATGACACCAATGAGTGAACACTGCAGAAGCGACTCCAGCCCAGTCAGGGTCAGCTGAGTGGGCAAAGCGGAAATGGGCTGCCTCTCCACCCAGTGAGCTCCCTGCCCACCAAAGTATTCAAGAGAGTCTAGGGGACGCCCTGGTAGAAATGAAGCTCTAGGATAGGGACTGACGACATCATGACAACCAACAGCCTGATGAGACAGGTCCCATCTGTAGCTTATTTTCCCTAAGGTACAGAGAGGCTAAGAAACAGTCCAAGGTCCCCCAGGGCCAGGGCTTCCCCCAGGCTGACTGCAGCTGCAGAGCACATGTGTTTATGGCCACCCTTGCTGCTCCCTCTGTGAGACAGCCCACACCGGCTCAAAGGGTGTGGCCTATCCTGAGATGCTTGGGTTCTGCTAGGAGACTGCCATTGCATGGAGACCTTGGATCCAGTTAGAAGACCCCCTACTGCCCAGACTCTAGCCCCTTGCCTCGTCGTCCCTCAGCCCCTGCCCTGGCCTCTGGCCAGGTTAACCTCACTAGGGAAAGCCCTGACTCAGGGCCAGTCAGAGGCCAGCCATACGCCATCTCCCTCAGCTCATCCCTGAAGCTCTGGGGACACTCCCCTCCAGCTGAAGACAGCGTGCCCCTCCCTCCAGCAACCCACACTGTGAAGTAGGGTTTATAGAAACCATGGCAGGTGATGCCTTCCTGCCTGGGAACAGCACCTCTCCGCAAACTGACAGGTAATTGGCCCCTAAATCCCCAGGGAGACATGGGGAGGATGAGGAAAAATTACGGCTGTGGAACTGAGTCTTAAAAACTATATCACCTTTGCTGACAGAGTAATTACTCCTTTTTCTTGAGATTTAGTGTAGATCTCCAATCCTTAAACAGTTGAGGAGTATTTTAAGGGCTCTTCTTTTCCATTCTCTCCTTCCCCTTGGCCTGCGGAGGCTGGATTCCTGGCACTTGCCAGCTTCCCCACCTCTCCTAGGAAACAAAAGGTCCCTGGGCTGCCATGTGCCACATGGGGGCAGGATGGATAAAGATCAGGAGGAAAGGGGCTGACCCAGGACTCAGTGACTGGGCTGACCTGGAGCAGGAAGCAGCACAGTCCTGAATGACCCCGGCCGTCTATTGGAATGCAGAGGAAGTCCCTTGGCATGCAGGGGTCCACTCCTAGCAGAAGTGGCAGAGGCCACCTGTAGGCAGGCCCATCCTGGCCCCAGCTGCCAAGCCCAGAAGGGCATCTGTGGCATGGAGCAAGCTGCAAGACCCCTGGAGCAGCTTGCAGCCCAGGAGGGGTGGGTCGGTGGGGCAACATCCCAATCCTGGCCCCGTGGGGTGAACCCCAGGCGCCCAGAGCAGTACCCACTTACTCACTAATGCACCCTTACCGGCTTTCCTTCTTCCTCGTTTCTGTCCCTGCCCCCTCATATGCTTCCTGGGATCAGCTCCCAGATAAACTCAGGGCCAGCTTTGGGGGAAGTTTGGGGGAAGCCCAAACTGAAGACCCCTCCCCCAGGGCTTGGCTGCAGCGCCGCGTGGGCACTGACTTCTTTTTGGAGGTGGGTGTTCTCTGAATGAAGAGGGACAGTTGGGTGTCCCCAGGGCTCCCACCCCAACGGCTGCAATGTTCTAGAGAGGCAGTGCCCCTTCTCCCAAAAGTAAGGAAAGGGGTTTAAAGACCTGAATTCTACAAGCCACAGATACCTGTCTCTGCAAGGGTCAGGCACACCTTCTCCTGCCTCTGGGTCCACGGGAGGGTCCTCCTGGTGATAAATACCTTAGGATGCGAGAAGTCGAGTGGCCTCCTTCATGTCCCCTAAGCTCTTGGTAAGAGCTGACCCGGGACTCGGAGCCCGCAGAACACCAGTCCTGCTTTGCCACCCAGTGGGATCACGATCAGAACGACGGGGTTTATCTTTAAGTGGCCGTCAGGACAGCTCTGAGAAGTAGAGGCAGAGGATGCAGCAGATTATCCTGGGCCAACACTGGCAGGACCTCAGGACACAGACCACAGAGTCCGCAGCCAAGGAGTCTGTGGTTCAGGGAGACAAGAAAGTGAGCTTGAGCAGATTCCAGACAGCTTCAGAAAGCATTTTTGACGATCCCAAGTGCCAGGGTTTGCATCAGACTTTGTGCCAGACTCCAGCACTCATAAAGACACTTCAGGGAAAACAAAAGTGGGCGCTGAACAGAACTTTATTTCCTAAGGCAGCCAGGTCTGTGCAGAGCCACTGGGCAGAACCTCCCACCCCGGGCCTTGCCGTCTTGGCATCTCGGGGCCCCGCAGGAGCAAGCGGGCTCCCCAGTCTCAGCTCCCTGACGTTTCTGTGCGATCTCATCACACACCTGCAACGCGACAGCTGTCCCTCGACACTGTACCATCCTCTTTCCTACAGGAGAGTCATGATAGCTGACATTCTGAGTACCCAGTGTTTGCCCAGCAGTGCTCTGATCATTTTATGTATTAATCACTCAATCCTCCAAGCAACGGTGTGAGGAAGGTATTGTTACTCCTCTCTCTGCTTTAGAGACAAGGAAATGGAGACACGCAGAGCTCACCTCACTCGCCCACAGCCACACGCCCGCGTGATGGCAGACTGGGCTGGAACTGAGGCAGTCTGGAAGCAGAGCGGGCTTGTCACCACGAGTGGAAACACCCTTGAAGTTGATAGCTAAGCTCAGTGTAGGAATGGGATCTTGGAAAATGGCATCTCTTCTCTCTCCTCCTTGCTTCTCTCTGCTTAGATCTTCGGTGTCTTTCACCAGGTGGGTGTGATGGTTAATTTTGTGTCAACGTGACTGGGTCACTAGCCCAGACATTGGTCAAACGTTGCTCTGGGTGTGTCTGTGAGGGTCTATGAAGATTTGAAGCAGTAGACTGAGTAAAGCAGACGGCCCTCCTAAGGTGCATGGACCTCATCCAGGATCTAAATAGAACAAAAAAACTGAGCAAGAGGGAACCCCTCCCTACCTGACTACTGAGGGGGGACGTGGGCATTCCCGCCTGCAGACTCAACGGAAACATAGGCTCTCCTTGGACTCAAGCCTGCTGGCTTTTGAACTACAACTTGCACCTGCAGCTCTTGCGGTTCTCAGGCCTTTGGCCTTGGGCTAGAACTACCCTATGGGCTCTCCTCAGCTTCCAGCTTGCTGACTGCAGATCGTGGAACTTGCAGCCTCCATAATCATGTAAGCCATTTTCTTATGACAAATTTCTTTCAACCCACACATATGTATATGCATCCTGTTGGTTCTAGGTTCTATTTCCCTGTAGAATCCTGGCTAATAGTGGGGTCATGCGCTTTGCTTCGTGAGCACCAAATTCCCATCTTCAGGGACATCACCACTGTCCCAGTCAATGCAATGCCACTGGCAGAGGTCGGCCTCGGAGAGATGTGGCAGGAAAGGTCACCCTGGAGTCATCACAGAGTGGCCTGGTCAGAAATGGCCCTGGACACAGACAGCAGGTGAAATAGCCT
Source organism: Smutsia gigantea (assembly GCA_032199065.1). NCBI lineage: Eukaryota > Metazoa > Chordata > Mammalia > Pholidota > Manidae > Smutsia > Smutsia gigantea. The sequence goes on from JAVSCE010020625.1 coordinate 76,775, forward strand.
TGGGTCTTCTCCAATCCTGGTGACAATGGAACATAAAGGGAGTGGATATTGGGGCCATCCAGAATCCAAATCCCCTCCCTGTGTTTGGGAGAAGTCCCTGATGTATAATCAAAGCATGCCAGTAACTCGTCTTGCCAGCCTCCCTTACTCATGACCAGACTTGGCAATCAGATGCACCCTTCCGGGACTTTGCATCTGGAGCTGGCCACACAGATAAGCAGCACAAGTGAAGAAGGTGTGGTGGTGGCAGCAGTCACTGTACAGTTCACAGGGGCAGCAGCTGTGGTAGCTTCAGTGGCACCCTGAATCCAAGGTCAGCAACCCGAGGCCCCTGGCTCTCCATGGAGATGAAGGGTCCTTGCTGGGCCAGTCCCGCACCTAGAACACTGACTGATGGAACCCCCCATGAGCCAGGTGCTCAGCATTTCACCCACATGCTCTTGGTCAGCCTCCCACAGACCTTGGAGGAAGGCAGCCCTATTGCCACAAAACTGAGGCTCAGAGAGGCTGAGTAATTTTGCCAAGGTCACACAGCTTTTGGTGGAACTTGTATGCAAACCCGAGCCATAGTGACTCAAAGCCTGTATAGTTAGCTGCCAAGATCCCCAGGCCCTTTTCCCCTTGGATTCTTTCCCTACCACCTTAATTACACCAATAAGCAAGGAAGAAAGAGAAGAAAATCCACTGTGCCAAGACGGGCCTAGGAGCTAAACTGTTTCTGAGCTGGATGCTTTTCTCCCAGCCTTCCATGAGGTGTTGGGGGCTCTTTAATTTCCAGTTGCAGCACGAACACAGCCCTAATATATATTCACAAGCTGGGGATGACAGCTGCACAATGCCTGGCCATCAACCCTAACTTGGGCATTCTGCGAGCATCCGATGATCCACTTTAATGCAGAGGCACTTGAGTGCTGAGAGGCAGACACTGTACCCCAGATCCACGGCTGAGGGCACGTGGCACCCTCCACCCTGACAGCCCCGTGGTCATGTTAGTATTTTGCAACTGCCACAGTGGCTGGTGACACATATATTAGTGAGTAGGCCAGGAGCTATGGGACACACACCCCAAGGGAACACAGAATTTCAGGGATTCATGCACTCCACCCCCATCCACCCTGCTCCTGGCACCCCAGGCGGCTGAGTTGAAAGCCTCTTTCCTGGTAAGGGTGAGCAGAGATGGTCATTTTTTTGGCATTGATCCGTGGGTCTTTCATTTGCCAGGCACTTGCGGGCAGCAGCCCAAGGGAGGGCCTTCCCCTGATCTGCCCAGGAGGAGCCCAATGAAGAGCTGGCACAAGTGCAGGACGTGGAGACAGAGCTCCGACTGGCCGAGGAGGGGGCAGGGGGCTCAGGATTGGTAGTTTTACAAATCACTGGAGCCCCAGCGAGGTGCAGGAATGGGGACGCTGTGGGTCACGTCCAGCCCCACAGAGCTGGAGCCAAAGCTAAAAGATTGAGGTCAGTGCATCCAGAAGCACTTAGTATTCTAGCCACGGGCCTCCTGAGGCCCAGCCTGGCCCCTGGCTCTGCCTCCGCACCACCGCCTCTTCCCTGCCAGCCTCCAGCCCTCCACGCTCAAGGCTCACCCGCTGCTTCTCTCAGCCCTCTCCTCTGACCGCTGATCTGACTGCCGTTGGCTGCAGTTTCGTGTCCTGCCAGCAGGTGCCGCCTCTCTGGATGTGGGGGGCCACCCAGCGATCCCAGGCCTCAGCTGCCACCCTCACCTCCTGGGCAGGCCTGTGGCCGACGTGTCTCCTCTGTCCCCTACAGAAAGTGTTTTGGAATCCAGCCTGAGCGCACATTGGTTCTCTGTTATTTTGCGGCAGTGAACCCTGGGCACGTTACTTAGATTCTCTCAGCCTTGACTTGGCAGACTGTGCAGTGAGCAGCAGCGGCCTGGTGGTGTTGTAAGGAGGTTAAATAAAACTATAGCTTCAAGTGAGAGATTTTCCCCCATGTATACTCCTAACTGCTTTCCACCGAGGAGACCTCGTGCCCCAGAGACCCTTGTGTTCCAGGTACCTTGATGGGTCAGGAGACACAGAGATGGGCCTGGAGCTAGCACGAGGGCCTGGGAAAGCTGAACTCCTTGAACAACAGAGGAAAACGTAGAGCTTTTGAGATCAGAGGGATGGAGAATAAGAAAAGAGGCCAGCAAGATGTAGAGAGGAGGCCAGGGCTCTATCAGGACAAAGTGGCTGGTTAACAATGATGCCGTTCTGTTGGCCACAGCATCTCATGACCAGGACGTTGCAAAACTTCTCTGTTTCTCTCCAAAATACCAGAGGTTTTGGAAAATTAAAGGAGGTGGGAGGGGTGGTTTTGTTTTATTTGGTGGGAACCAAGAAAGGGCCTGCCTGAGACAAGGACAGCCTACCTGGGATGGTGGGTGGGTATTCGGTCCAGAAGTGAGGCCAAATCCACCAAAGCAGGATTCCAGAGCTGTGGGGGACCACGAGGACATGGCTGCGGCCTCTCTTGGGTGTGAAGGGGTCACGCCACTCTAGAGGTCAGGGGACAGGGCCATTCCCTCTGATATCTGCTTATTTGTCAGCTCTCGTCGACCCGTAGTGGGCTCCCAGATGTTGACTCATCCTCCCTTCGTCCCTGAAATGCAGCGCAAGAGGTCCAGGCGCAGACTCGAGTGCCCTTCTAGGGAAAGCCCACATGACCCTGAAGTAGGCCAGGGAGGATGAGGGCTGACCCCCCGGGTGCCCTGCCCTCAGAGGACCAGCTACCTAGGGGTCATGACCCCTTGTCTCCTTCCTGCCCCCCAGCGCAGAGCCACACGTGAGTCAGCCGAGCAGGCCCCAGAGGAGAAGCCAGTTGCTGCTCCTGCTAACAGAGGACGACGATACCCACCGCAGAGCCACTGCCAAATGAGGAACTGATAAATCATTAGTTAAGCTTGTCCAGTCGCTCAAGGAACACACTCAGCTCTGGTCAGCAGCGAGGCTGCCCTGGGGGCCTGGCATGACCTACTCCTGTCCGAGGGTGCTCAGTGGGAAGGCCGGGGACCCCCATCCCACCCCACCTACTCCAGGACCCGCAGCTCCATGGGATCCACAAAGACCCTCCTGCCCTTCTTTCCTCCTTGGCTTTTCTGCCTGCTCACAACTTCTGGAGCCAGAGGCTCAGGTCTGCATCCCACCGTGTACCCCCCACGTCACCTTGTGCAGATTATTTAAACTCGTTGTGCCTCGGTTTTCTCATCTCTAAAATGGGAGCAATATAAAAAACTGCCACCTACTGCATAGGCCTGTGGAGAGGATTAAATGAATTCACTTTGGTAAATTGCTGGGAATAACACCCAGGCACAGGGTGAGAGCCCCGGAAGCCCCAGGCATTATGATTCATCCCCACTGCCCTCCTCAAGACCACCACTGTCACAGGCCAGGCCAGAGTGCCGCTCGCAGGCAGGGAGGGAACGTTTTGCTCTTAATCTTAGGGCCACCTCTGATTTGCTGTCAGGCACAGGCTGGGCCCTTAGCTTCCCCTTCCTATTATCTTGGGTGCATCATGACCACAGAGCTGGACATATAAGAGCTTTGAGTTCTTTAGGGGGGAAAAGGAAAGTCAAAGTCAGCCTTCTACTACTGACCATCCAGGAAGGAATCCTTGTGGCAGAACATGCAGGAGGGAGCATAGGAGAGCTCAGGGATGCACCCAGTCGATGGGCAGGCAAAGGACACCACTCCACTTCCTCTGTGAACATACTGTTTCTGCCTTTCACATACTTTGAAAAACTTTCCTCTGAATCCATCAGGGTTCTGGTTACAAGCAACAGAAACCGATGTTGAGGAACTATTCTAGAAGGATATTGGGGTGCACAGCATCAATGGGAGAATGAAGGGAAACTTGGGAAATAGGGAGCAAAGGGGTCCTGGAAGCCGGGCAGCAGGATCTGTCTGGTTGTGGCACTTCTGCCACCACGGTCACTGAACCTGGCTGCCACCCCAAGGCATCACTGCACCCTAACTCTAACTGTCCCTACCACCAGGCATGGCAAAGTCAAAGCCAGATTGTATGATTGGCCAAGCTGGGTTACCTGACTGGGGTCTGGCTGTTGGCATTAGCCACGCCTAGTCATCCGGCTGTCGGGATTGGCTAAGCCGGGTCACGCGACTAGACCATGGCTGTCAGTGTGGCCAAGCCAGGTCACCTGACTGACCAGGCAACGAGGGGAAGGAGAGCAAGGTCCCTCCTTCAGGCCGAGGAGAGGGTGGAGCAGAGTTGTATCTTGCCTCTCTGCCCACAGTGGGGGCTGTCCTGGATGTAAAAGGTCTGCTGTCCATCCTTGAAGCTTTTACCCTTACCCCCTCTCCAGTTCACCTGCTGGCCTGGCCAGGGTCAGTGCCACATTACAACTTCCCCAAGTCCTTCATTTTAGGGCAGACAAATTGGAAAACTCCCTAGAGGGGGAGAACGGTGGGGATGGGCTCTATTACAGAGCAATATCTGAAGGAGAAGACAGCCATTTGGACGGGAAGATGGAACCAGTGAATTTGGCTTGTCTCTTTGTATCGGGGGCAAGATTGATTTTATTCATAAATACACTCAGCGATCTTGAGCTCCAAAGCAGGCTGCTAATGAATCTCTTTGACCTTCCCTCCACCTGCCACCACCACCCACACAGTGCCCCCTTCTGCCTTGTTTATCAACATTATGCATGTGACAGAGGGACCCCCCAGGGACGTGACCCTGAGAGCCAGGGCCAAAACCCCTGAGCTTGGTGAGCACCTCAGCCTCCCCAGCCCTTACCAAGCCCTTTTAAAGGACTTCCCATCTCTCACTCAGCCCCACTGCGGGGTCCCCTTCCCGCAGCCTACCAACAGCCACTGCCCTCAGCGCTGTGCCTTCCCGCTGCAGCCTTGGCCTCTGAGTCCTTCCCCGCAAGGGAACGCTGAGTCTCCCCACCGCAGCCCAGACTCATCACAGCCCGTCCTGTCCCCGTTGACTGATGAGAGTAATCGGTGCCTGTCCTCCACAGACCCTCTCCGTGTGGATCTGTAGACAATGGATTTCAAATTGATTTAAAGCCTGTGTCATGCTGGCTTAAAGAAAAATCCCCACAGAAATCAACTAGTTTAACATTTGGGGAGCGCTCTGCTGAACCTGTGCTGGGAAATTAAGGGGGAGCGAGCCTTTTCCCTGGGGAGGAGAGGCAACTCAGAGGTGCTGAGGAAGTTTCAGTGCCCTCTCCGGAAGAGGGCAGCCCATGATCCCCGTGTAAATTGCCCAAGGGCACCAGGGCATGGTTGGCACTGGCCTCTGAGTCTGCCTCCTCTGAGATGGGGTGAAGCTGGCCCCTTGGTAATCTGCTCTTTGCTCCCTCAGGCCTTCCTCCATCAGCCAGGTGAGCACCCAGCATGCGCTTCAGCCCGGCCCTCATCATCTGCTGCCTGCTTGTCTCACTAGCTGCCTACATGACCTTCCTGTGTCCAGTGGCTCCCTCGTCCCACCCACCCTCTGCGCTGCCCAGGGCAATCTTCCTCAGCACCAAGCAAGTAAGTCACCCTCCCAAAGAAAGCCCTGGAAGGTCCCCACGTTGCCTGTAAAATACAGGTGGTCGCTCCCAAGTGAGACATGAAAGGCTCTTCCCCTCTTGGCCCTGCTGAGGTCTCCAGCCCATCTCCCGGCTCTTGGCTACGGTGATTGTGGCCACGCTGACGTTCATACCATCGCGCATGCTGTTCCCTCTGCCTAGAACACCCACTCACTCCAGAGCTGTCGCCAAATTTATTTCCCTCCCCAAACCCTGCTGTGCATCGCCACTTCCCTAGGGCTTCCTTCAGAAGGGGTCACTCACTCATTCTTCCATGTGATTTCAGTACCTTTCTATGCATTTGGTCCATGCACATTTGGTCCCTGTTAATCTGTAAAAGCTTGACAAGCGGGGGTTGATAACGATAAGGCCCACCCTGCATAGCATCTGGCTGGTGGCCATGATGGTGGTGTAGTGTTGAACCACAAGCAGCAAGCTGCAGATGGACATGGACAGCCACAGCCCTGCCCCGCAGGGGCTCACCTTCTCCCTGGAGATGGGACTTCCTCTGCACTGTGTTCCAGTTTACCAGGTAGCCCTGCTGGGTACCATTTGTATTGGTCGTTCACCAACATTGATCTGTTCAGTACTTATTTTGGGTGGGGACTTTGTTAGGCACCCTAGGTACATGCCTTTATTTAATCCAGCAGTTCTGGGAACTTGCTGGAGGTGCAGATTTTCAAGACTTTCCCCACTGAATGAAGGACGCTGGGGGCAGGCCCAGCAGGCTGTGTTTAGTAAGTCCTCAGGGAATACTAACGCACACTCAAGCACACAGCCATCCCAGGGGAAGTACTGTTCCAATTTTCAGGGGAGGGAACTGAGGTTCAGCCATATCAAGTGATTATCCTGGGATCCTGCAATGAGGTCACCTCTTAATAGGAGGGTGTGGTAGGTAGAAAAACAGCCCCTCAAAGAAAGTCATGTTAAATTTAGACCTGTAGGTGTGAACTTATTTGGAGAGGTCTTTGCAGATGTGATTAAGGATTTTGAAATGAGATTATCCAGGTGGGTCCTAAATACCATCACAGCTGTCTCCTTATGAGAGAAAGGCAGAAGGACCTTTGACACCACAGAGGAGAGAGAACAATGTGATGACAAGGCTGGGACTAGAGGGGTGTGACCACAAGCCAAGGACTGCCAGCAACTGCCAGAGGCTGGAAGCGGCAAGGAGGGATTCTTCCCTAGAGCTTCTCACGGAAGAGGAGCCTTGCTCAAAGCTGGATTTCAGGCTCTAGCTCCCCAGAACTGTGAGAGAATGAGCTGCTGTTGTTTTTAGCCACCAAGTTTCTGGTAGTTTATTACAACAGCCCTGGGAGATGAATGCAGAGAGCCACAGAGGCTGGTGCTAGTCTTGGGAATCTGGGCAGACCCCACACTCAGTAATAATCACCCGGGAGGAGGCCTTCTCTCTGGCATCTTCAAATCCAGAGAGAAAGGTCTGCCAGTTCCTCTTGGGCAGTAGGTCCTGCAGGAAGTGGGTCCTGTTTGTCTTTTTATCCCCACGCTTTTATTAAATGGTTGATCAAATGATTATTGTCATCTTGGGGTTCAATCTGCAGGAAATAGCTGGGATTTCTCAGGGCTCAAGTTTTCATGCAGGAAGAAAAGTCTCTGTAAAAGTTTCTGAGGCCCGAGGAGGTACTGAATCATTCCCTTTGTGAGATGTCTTCTGCATGTTCATCTCTGAAGTAGCCAAATGAATGGAGCTATCGAAGTGTGCTTCTCACAGGTTAATGTGCCCGCGAAGCCCCTGGGGGTCTTGTTAAGAGGCAGATTCTGATCCAGCCGGCCTGGGCTGGGCCTGAGAGCCTACTTTCCTAACAAACCCAGGGGATGCCTGGGTTGCTGGCCTGTGCACCCAGCTTGGAGTCACAAGGCCACAGACCGTCGGCTCTGGAAGTGACTCTAAAATCACCTGCTCCAACACTCCCAAGATAAAGAGAGGGGAACTGAGGCTGGGAAGGGGCGGTGGCTTGCCCAAGGTCTCGGAGCTAGATTTCAATATTTGATGCCAACCTACGCAGTGGGCCCTGGCTTGTCAATGTGGGAAAGAGGACAGAGGGCCTTCCCTTTGGGGTAAGAGGCCCCCTCCAGACCCCAACCCCGGCCAGCTCTGCTCCGGCTCCTCGCCCTCCTCCAGATTTTAAATCAAATGTCAGCCGCCAGGCTGATCGATAGGCGTGCTCATCTGTGAGGTTCGAGGCTCTCTCCACAGATGTAATCAGGGCTCCGGAGACATCCTGGCAGCGGGCATGTGGGGAGGGAGCACAGTGATACATTTAATCAAGGAACAGATGGAGAGCTGATAGAGTGTGTAGAAAAATCAGGGTTCTGTGATAACATTCTCTTCCCCCACGCAGCCTCCACATCCCCTGGCTTCTCCAGCAAGAACTCCCAGCGCCAACACCAGCCCTGCCCTTTCAAAAGATGTTTTTCCCAGGAACCTCAGGGCCCCCGGAGATGTGCATAGTGGAAGTGGGGTGGAGGCCGCTGCCTGCTGGGTCTGTCCCCCCAGGCTCCCTCCTCCTCCTTTGCCTCCTCCTTGGGGAGCCTGGCTCCCCTCTCTAACCAAAGCCAGTGGAGACTGGGAAGCGGGAGAGCTGACAGGCCCAGCACGAAATACTCAACACAGAAGGCTTCTGAGATGCTGTCAGGCACAGTGGAAGCTTGCAGAGAGGAAATCTAGTTCTTTTAACTCCTTGCTCACTGCCAAGTTCACAGATCTCTGCCCCTTGTTTCGTCCAGAAAATCTGGGTCTGAGGATATGTATCAAGACTCTACAGTAGTGGTTCTCAACCAGGATGACTGCCCCCAGAGGACATTCATCTGGCAGCGTCTGTAGACATTTCTGATTGTCACAGCTCCAGGGAGGGGGCACCTGGCATCTAGTGGCAGAGGCCAGGGAAGCTGCTAAATAGCCCACAGTGCACAGGGCCCACCCCCATTCTCCCCCACACACACCAACAGGCTGACCCCACCCACAATGTCAACAGAGCCCCACAACCTGTTCCACAGAGAGCCAGATGCCAGCAGGAGCTTTGCTCAAACCAGGCTGACCCACCTGTAAGTGGATTCATCTGGCTTTGTCCCCATCTGCATTTGGTCCTCAGGTGAGCACATTCACCACCTACCTAGCCAGGTCCTGCCAAAACATGCATGCCTGCACACGCCTGCATCCAGTCCAAATGCTTCAGTGGGTTGCAGTAGGGTTGGAGATTGACTGGGCAGGGTGTTACCTCTGTGAGTCTCCTGCACTTACCATGACAATGGTGCTCAGCTTGCTGGCTGGTCTAGCAGCTGTGTAATTGAAAGAGTAGGTAGATGGTAAATAAATAAATGCATGAGCTAATTTCCCCCTCCTCCTTGCAGGCCTGACCTATTTAGTCCCTGGAAATCCACTTTATAGCAGGAGAGTTAGGGGGATATCTCAGTCTCCCCCATCCCCACCACCCACTGGCATCTTTCTGTGACAGGCGGGTGAGGCTTGTCTGCGCCTCTCCCTTAGGCCTGCCGACCAGCTCCACCCCTCCCTGGTAGGCAGCTGTAGGGGAGGAGGCCCCCTGCCTTGAGGTGACTGCCTGTGACAGCAGCCTTGGGACCACGTGCCTCTCCCTTCCTCTGATCTTCCCCGTAAGGCCGTGACATCAATAGTCATAACTTAAGCTCTCTTATTTAGCGAATGTTTGGTATATCCCAGATGCTGAGCTAGGCATGCTTAACTTAAAGTGCTGAATCTTCTCTCGGCTGTCCTATACGATGCTGTATTATCCTCACTTGACAAATGAAGAAACTGCATCTCAGAGAGGTTAAGTATCTTGCTTAAGGTCACAGAGCCAGTAGGTAGCAGCATCCCCAGGACTTGAACCCTTGACTGACTTCAAAGACCATTCCCCTAGCAGCCCTGTGTCCCACTGTGGTCCCCCAATGCCCCCTACCCTCTCCCTCCCCCTCTGATCCTCAAAGCTCCTCAGCACCCATGTCTGGCAGCTTGTTAGACAGGCAGAGTCCCTGCCCCACCCCAGCAATGACTCGGAATAGGTACTCACACTAAAGGCCATGCGGTCTGGGGGTGCATCCCAGGGCCCGTCCTGTAGTTCAGTGACCCGCCATCCTGCACTACCCGCCCTTGCCAGCGCTGCTAGAGAAGGAGCACGAGAGTATGACCGAGGAGCTAAGAAGCCAGGGAATCAACGGGGCAGGTGTGGAGTATGTCTGGGCTTTGGTCTGGCTTATGGGATGCAGGTCCTGACCCCTAAGGCTGGGTGTCACATCCCGCCTTCTCTCTGGATATTCAGAAATGCTGACTTCCCACTGGAGGTGTAAGTGAGAACTGCCCCTGCCTCCCCTTCCCTGGCCCCCCTCTGGCCAGGAAGCCCACTCTCCATCTCAAGAATAAGCTCCCCGCTGTAGGAGAACTCTCTCCACCACCTCCTGCATTCTTTTTTCTGTACAAGTCATTCTCTCTCATTTGAAACCCCTTAATCTCCCCATTGGGCTGTCACATGGGGCTCCTTTTGGGCATCTGAGGTGTTGTTTCTGTTACCAATTAGAATATAAAAGTACAGCCATTTATCAAAGGTACACATAAAGCAACCCATGGACTGCACTGCGGCGAGGCATGGGTCTGCAAACCCAGACACAGCCTCCTCCAAGAGCAAAATCTACCTCGGGGGCTCAGCAGGCCAGAGAGGCATTTACAGCCATTTCCCTGAAACCCCACAGGTCGTGGTACTACTTCCATCTCACATCTGAGGCACCCAGAAGCAAGGAGCTCCCTGAAGTCCATGAGTAAGTCAGTGGGCAAGTAAGCCAGGAAAAGGCAGCAATGCCTCCTTGGAACTGCTTCTTACCTCGCTCACTGTGGGGAGGATTAGCTGAGAATTCAAACTCCTTATTGGGTGTGGTAAGTTTCAATGTGTCCAGAAAGTTCTGGGAACAGGTTGTTCTAATGAAAGACTGTGGTTCACAATGAGCATCCTTCAGATTTATGTACACATTTCAACAGTGTATCTGTTGAACTCAGAGACAATGAAACTGAAACAAATCATTTAGGGGAGCTGACACCATACCATGGAAACTGCTAGAACTCACTGTGTTAAGTTACCATTCTACCGCTTGGTGACTCTAGGCAAGGATCTTCAAAGATTTTTTAAAGTTGTCATGTTGAAAAGGGACAACTGGAAGAGATTTCTTTATTTAGAAGAGATTTGTTCTAAATTGTGAGAATTATAATAGTTCATAACAGTAAGAGCTAGCATTCTTGAACACTTAAAATGTCTCATGCACACCGGGCCCCTCTCCTACCATTAAGGTCCCGCCACAGTCTAAAAATGAGAACCCTCCTGGACCTCCTGACAGGGGTGCATTGGGGAAGCAGTCTCCACCCCTCCCAAAGGAGGAGAAGCTAGACCTGATTGGAAGGAACCTGATCTCAGCGGGACCGTGTCCCCAGTCAGGGCATGTGCTCCCTCTCTGTCCTGGCACTACCCACCCACAGCCTGATGAAAAGGGCAGACCCTGTCTTGGCCTCCTGCGCCTGCCCAGTCAACACGCTCAGGGCCAGTCCAGGACCTGGTTTCCCTAGGCCAGCCTGGAAGTCACCGCTCTACCTCCTGGTGCCATCTCTGCATTCCACCTGTGACAGGATCTGTCCACTGGGCAGCCAAGGTCTCCCCCAGATAGAGCCTAAGGTCTGGATTTTGAGTAGGAGGCCCTGACTTTGGCCTAAGAGCATTCTCCAGTCCAGCCTAGCAGCCCTGGACTTCAGAGCAGGGATCTGCAAACTTTTCCTACAGAGGTCCAGAGAATAAATATTTTTGGCTTTATGCCCGAAAGAGTCTCAATTGCAATGAATCAACGCTGCCATTGCAGTGCAAAAGCAGCCGCAGACAATAGGTAAACAAATGAGTATGTCTGTGTCCCAATAAAACTTGACTTACACAAACAGGCAGCCGCAGGACTGCTGGCTAGAGTTGGCCAATGTGCCTTAGAGTCACTGTGCTTCCATTGATAAGCTGTTTGCTCTAATTCCCTCTTGGGTCAAGGAGCTCAGAGGGGAGGGTGGGTGAAAGATGGGTGCTTCTCATTTTCAGTGTGAGCCTTGAAGATGTCTCATTAACCTTAAATCTTCCAAAAGTACCACTGCTTTGATTATCATCAGGTTACAGATCTGGAAATGGAGACTGGCTTGGCACCTTGCCCAAAATTCATGCTGGTGGTGGCATTCGGGTTGGAGCCACATCTATGGGCTCTGGAGCCCACGTTAATGCCGCTAGTTGTGTTTTTCTGAGAAAATGGGCTCAACAAGGAGACGCCTGGGCCCAGAGGGGACTACACCCCGAGTGGGCATCCTCCCCCCGTAGGAACAGGGGAGGGCAGCCTGGGCTGGGCGTGTGGGGACCTGCCTCCTTCCGGGCTCGGTCCAGCTCTGGGCTGCTGGCAGGCTCTGCGTAAGAGCAGTGGCTGGGTCCTCACTGGCTGGTCTGCTGCTCTGTAAACTCAGCTTTCTCTTCTTTTGTTTGCTCTCTCTCAAGCTTCAGTCTACATATGCTCCTTGAGGCTAAGGACTGCTTGGTTGGTGGTCATGGGACCCACGAGGGAAGGCCAATAAGGGGACACTGCCACTACAAAGCCCTGGAACCCCAAGGCAGGTAGCTTCCGTTAGGCAGGGAGCCCTGACTCCCTGAGGATGCAGGCGCCAGGGGAATCTTTGTGTTTTAAAATGAGTAACATGCAAATCGGTTGTCTGACTCCAATACTCCCAGCAGGACATCCCGACACAACCTGCCAGTGCTGACAGGGAGGAAATGGTGACAAATGTCACCGTGACAATAGTCACAGTGCAGCATCTGAAGGCCGCAGCGGGGACCTGGGTGGCATAGTCTGCTCTCTTTTCCTGGGTAGGGTGGAAAGCTCGTGAACCACCAGAGGTGGGAGACCCCTGCCATTTTCCAGATGTGGACACAGGCTCTCCAAGTGCCAACAGTGCAGGGTCATCCCAGAGCCCTGGATCTCTTAGCATGATCATAAACATATAGCTAATTCTAGAATTACCTGAGAGGCAGGTGTTCTGTCCAGTTCATTTGCAGCTATATCCAGAGGGTGTTGTACAGTGTCGGGTACACAGCTGGTGCTCAGGAAACAAGCATCACGAGACCTGGTGATGCCTGGAGTCTCGGAGGGACCACCTGGCACGCAGTTCCTTCCTTCCTGCCCCCAGCCAAGACTCGAGTTACATCTGCTTGGCTTAGAAACAGGACAATCTAGGGACATAGACATGTGCTCTGGGTTTCTGATCCACCTCCTACAAGACAATAAAAAGGACTAATAAGTTTAAAGCCCACGTAAGGTGCCAGTCAGGTGAACACCACTCGTTTACAAGCATGTGTGGGCCCAGAATTTTCCAAGGGGACCATAATCCAGTACAGTGGGAGCTTCCGAGGGGCCAGACCAACTCCAGGTGGCCCCTGCAGGGCAGTGGCCGGGACCAAAGCAGGGCTGAAATAGGTGTCCTCATGGGGCCTTTTGGACAGAGCACAGCGCTGCAAGGTGGCCAGGGAGCAGGCCCGGGCCTCAGTGACCCACCTGTCCCCAGTCTGCCTCCAGGTCCCAGGTCTAATGATATCAGCTGCAGAGCCTGGCACTTCATCCACGGATTGAGGGAGGCACCTCCTGTAAGTCTGTGGCCTCTGGAAACAGGTCTAGGGAGGCCAGAGCTATATTGCTTGGCCCTGAGCACTGACACTGGCTTCACTCGGCTTCTACTGGAGCCTTTAGTTAGGAAGATGGATTTCACATGGGACCCACATCCTGACTTGGTCACCTCTTACCCACTGTCCTTGGGAAAATTATTCAGCATCCAAGTCAAAATTTCCTCATCTACAAAAGAGATAATATATGTAAAGCCCTTAGAATATTGCCAGGCAAAAAGCAATCGGGCAAAAAACAGCCTGCTGATATTATCACAGATTAACTCCAATATTGGTACCATCAACAAAGGGGACAGAACAAGAGGGAAACCCTGATCATTTCTCTTGGGTCTGGGAGCAGGGCCAGGTGCAGGAGAGCCCGCTCCCTGGAGCCCCCTTGGCAGCCCCCTCCCCTTCCTCCTCCCTGCCCCCCACCCCAGCTCACATCTAACCTGAAGAAGACGTCTCTCTTTTCTTTTCCCTTCTCCTTTCCAAACCTCTTAATTTCCTGTTGCCGGCTGCCTGAGGAATTGTTTACCACCATAAACCACAATGCAATTCCATAAATATGTTATTTACCCTTCCTATTATTATTCTCCATTATTTATTTCTGAAACTCTATTATTACATCTGTAAAATGCTCAGTGATACACTGGCAATGAGACACTATATAAAGGCGAGTTTATTATTATTATTACCCCGTGATTAAAACAAGGAAGAAAAATGAACCGTTGGAAATCAAATGGATTCCCTTTCGCCTGCAGGGGCCCCTGCTTGTAGGTGAAAGGCGCGGCCTCAGGGCCTGGGTGGGTGAAGGTCTCCCCTCCAGATTAGCATCTCTCCCTGCTGTTGGTGTGACACTTGGGGGAACCACAGATTTGCAGGAGGCTCCTCACCGTGTGGAGTTTGTTCTGGGCAAAGCAAAAGCGATTCCGTTTGCAATCTTACTTTTCGCCATCAGTCACGGCCGGTGACATGGAGAGGTAATAGAAGTACCCAAGACTCCTGCATTTTATTTCCACTCGGCAGCATTTCTCTTGCAGGGGAAACATAAATTCGGCCAATTTTTGTGCAGATTTTGCAAAATTAGTCTCTCTCCTACTTGCTCTGTGTATGTACTCGATGCTGAGATGGAGGGGTGGTTCTGCCCCGCAGTAGGTGGTGCTCTCACAGAGGAAGCCTCATCCAGGGAGAGATGTGGGAAAGGAATAGGGGACCCCATGGACACCTGGTCAGCATGCAGGTGTAACAAGTTAGGGAGCTGGGCTGGGGAGGCTTTCTGCATCTCCTGGCCACATCCCTCCACCAGGGCAGTGGTTCTCCAAGTGTGGTTCCCTGCGCCAGCAGCACCCGTATGATGCAGGACCTAGAAATGCAGATTCTCAGGCTCCCCCCAGACCAACTGAGTCACAGACTCTGAGGGTGGGGTCCAGGGATCTGTCTGAACAAGTCCTCCAAGTGACGCTGACACACTCCTGGGTGGGAGAATCATGCTAATTACACTGGACTCAAAGTGCCACACAGCAGCAGCAGTGGGGAGCCCGTTAGAAATGCAGAACTATAAGCTTCCCCAAGACTCACTGAATCAGAATCAGCATTTCCACAAGCTTCCCAGGTGCTTCTTTCAGCCATTAAAGTGTAGGAAGCATTGCCTTAGTATTTTTGCCACTCAGTTCAGGTCTGGCGGACGGGGCAGGAGAGAGTTCTGAGGATGGGAGTAATGTGCTGGCGTTGTGGATGATGGAGAAATGGGTGGGGCCCCGAGGGATCCAGGATCCAGGGCACTTGGAGTTCGGGGGTTTGCTAGAAAGGCTCAGACAGCTGAATCCACCTCGAATTTTTCCCATGTCAGAGCTAAACACAAAAATCATCTCAACAGGCTGAACCTGGGATGTCTGACTCCTTAGGAACCAAACTGACATCTTGTCATCATTGTCAAATCTTCATGACATCTCCAAGAGAAGGCACAGTAGAGCATACGATTTGATTAGTTTGTGATGGCCTTCAGATAATTTTATATACCCTAGGATGTCACAAAGTCAAGTGTACTCATTGCCAGGTTGGGATATGTCGCTATGGAAACCATTGGAATGAGAGCTGAGGCTGGGATTTTGGACCCCACCCCCACTCCAACCCACCGCGTGACTTGAGGCAGGCCACCCCACTTTCCTACAGCTGACCCCCACTTCTTACAGTGGGAATTTGTGAGTTGTTGAATCTGCGTATTCAGGGTGGGGAAGGAGGGTCCAGGGCTGCTTCTTCCACCATCTTGCGGAGGTCGCTCAGCAGCCCCGTTCTGAGTGTCTGTTCTGACCCAGCCACCAGGGTTTTGATTTGATCAGCCCCGTTTTATAGGAGTGGAAATAGAGGGACAGAGAGACCGGGAATTTGCATACAGCCACACAGCTCCTAAGCGACTGAGCCAGGGCTCGTTGCCAGCCTGAGAGTTTTCAAAACCCACTGTCACTCGTAACGATAGACTGGGTGGCCATCATTCTTTCCTGCCTCAGTTTGTCTCGCTGTGAAACATGAAAAAGGCTGTCCATTTTCATTTCCCTTCCCAGGTTTGTTGTAAGAATGAGACTTCATAGTTTTTAAGGGCTTCGAGCCACAGGGAAGGAAGGGTCCCCTCCCAACCTCGCCTCTGCCCAGGCCGATGTTTGGTGGGGGCCGACTGGTGCTGTAGCAGCTGGTGGCCTTTCTGATGGGCCGGCCCCTGGGCCTCCTAGGTTGCCTACTGCTTGGAATATCACCCCTGCCCACAGATGCAGCTGGCTGGGTGGATATGAGCACATGACTCAAAGTTTGCCTGGCAACTTTCTGTCTTAGCACGAGAACTATTAGCAGCCGTGACACAGAGAGGATGAGAGAGCGGTGATAAATGGCGCCTCTAAATCACCCCAGGAACCATGCTGCCTGATTAAGCTAAGTACTCTTTGCGGCACCTCAGCTGGCAATTCCTCATTTATGTATCTTAGAAGAAGAACTGAATTTTGCACCCAGATGCTTCTTCCTAAACTCCAAACACTTCGCGCTCAGAGCAGCCTGGACACAACCACCCAGGGGCGTGACCTTTCGTTGCTTCACAACACCCGCCTGACTCTGCCCCTGCTCACACCTGCTGCGGGGACCCGTGGGACTGTGAGAAGGCTCACAGTGGGCACGGCCCGAAGCCACAGGCCTGGGCCCAGGAGGTCATTGCCAAGGTCGCTCAGAGGACTGGGCTCCCCCACCTTCAGGACCTCGGACCCCTCAAGGCATTTCAGGACAAGACTGGGTGGAACTGACTCACTCTTGCTGGGAGGTGGGGTAAAATGGCAGGAAAAGCACTTTTGAGCCCACTGCTCTGGGAAGGCAAACAGGGTCCTGGATGGCCGCTTCTGGGGAGTCTCTCCATGCCCCTGTCAGTAGCAGCTTCTCCACACCAGGAGCCTGACTGACCATAACAGCAGCCACCCTCACTGAAGAAGGTCCTGGGGCCCGATGCCGCCATGCCCTCCAGACGCAGCCCCCACCCAGCCCCGAAGGTGCAAGCTTCCTCTGGGCTCTGCTTGGCCTCTGCTCATCTCTGCTGGAGCCGCAGGATCTTGCTGCTGGGAGGGGTCTTGCAGGTCACATGGCCTCATTCCCAAACCGAGGGGAGTGACTTGCTGGCGCCCCCAGCTGGCTCATATCAGACCTGGGTTTAAATTCAGACAGTGGGATGTGCCTGTTGTGGAATTGTGTCCAAACTGAGCACAGTGACAGGCAGGATCCTCCTGGCCCAGGGGAAGCCCTGCCGAGGCACCAGCCACCTGGGAAGCAGCACCTGCAGAGCAGATGAATGCCTCTATTCATGCATTTATTCATTTCTCAACAGCTATTTGCGTCCTCCTAGGTGCCAGGCAGCTGGAAGGACAAAGGTCAATAAAGTCTGGGAGGGGACTTGCCTGGTAACTAGTCCCCGGAGGTTTGTGCCCTAAATGACCAGCACTGTGGTCCATCTCAGCCCCCTCACTCTTTTTGAAACTAGACTTGAATTTCCAGGCACTTGGTTTTCTCACAACCTGAGAAAACCTTCTCTCTTCCCGTTAACTATCCCACCAGGGAACTTGGCGTGATCTGTCATCCGCCCTGCTTGGCACCTCTTCAGTGCAACTCCAGGTTCACTGAGGGGGATCATTTATTTCCTCTCTGGAAACGTCTGGGTTGTCGGAGTTAACCATGAGTTATGAGGCTGGGGGACCCTCAGTTTTTCTCGGGCCATATTTCAAGCTGGGCAGCTCTGGAGCAGGCTGCCATGCAGCGGTTAGGATATTCCCCAGCCCCGGTGGGCCACCTCTGCCAGGAGGACAGGATGCTGGGGATAAAGCCCCAGGAAAGAGGGCCCTCTCCTAAGTCCAGCCCGAGGAGTCAGGCTTTGCAAAGTGCCTGGGAAGCAAGGGTCTGAGCAGCGGAGCGGTCGGCCTTGTAATGAATGTTTCTGGCCTTTGCCAGACCCTCTCCCCTGGGAACTGGGACCTTGCTGATAACCAGACTCGGGGTGGGAACTGTCTGTCCCAGCTGGGCCACTTTGGAGAAGCAGTCCTCCCATTTGTCTCTGAGTTTGCAGTCTGTGATCCACCTCAGGGCCGCTGCTGCCTCCTTTGTCCCCACCCACTTCTTCTCCACCAAATTCAGACCGCCTCGCTTATTAATGCCAACCTGCAAAAATAACCAAGTGGTTTCCAACCCCTGCAAGAGGCAGATACATAATGACAGAGCGACTTGGTGCAGCGGTAACAAATTGTCCATATTATAGCACTTTACATCTTGATATCCATCCTCCTCAACGGGCTTATCTGTAAACTGACTGAATTCACACTGGGATGCTAAGAAAATAGCTGTCATATAATAGATGGGGTCTCCCGGAAAATGAACATTTACAAATGGCTGTAGCATTTACTTAAAATGTCATGCCAATTGCTTGCTGTTGTCTTTATGCAGTGAGATTGATTTTACTGCTCCTTCGAGTCCTTGGCCTTGATGGGTAGTTTTTAATGCAGCAGGGAGATGCATTTTGTTTTTAATCTATAAAGACAGCATGCAAAGTCATGGGATCTTTAAGGTGCAGCCTTGGGAATCATCCAAGACTCTTTTTTTTAGGATCCTTCTCTTTTCTCCTCTTCCTCCTCCCTCCAGGAGAAGTTAGAACTGGGAAGGGACTGAGCTGATCTTATTCATGTATTCAAATATATGCAGATGTATGTATTTTCTTTAACAAGCTAATTCATTTGCCAGGCCAGGCAGTTAGGGGTTTTCACAGTGCAATACCCACCCTTGATTCTCCCTTCCACACCCGATCACGCCCTGGAGTTTTACTTGGAGAGAGTTTATAGAGTCGGAACCTCGTGTGCAGCGGAGAATGCTGGGGTGGGTGGGAGGGGCAGCTTGCTGCCTGCAGAAAATGACTCTGAGGTTTCCTCAAAATGACACCAAGGGCTCTTCCCAGCCTCCCTGGTGTCACAGCAGCCCCAGGAAGCCAGTCCATGTGAGACATTGCTTGGGAAGTTCACCTCTCTCCTTCCCCAACCAGAACATGGCCACTTTCTCTTCCAGGATCTCCTGAAGAGAAACAGTTGCTACTTACAACTGTTCTTTGGCTGGCAGCCCCTGATGGGCAAACAACCCCCACCTGTCCCCAGACCCAGTGTTCTGTGTCCCCTACAGAATGCAGCTCCTTCCATCCCCAAGACCCCATGTCCTGGGTCCCCTGCCAAGTTTTGCATCTTCCTCTTTGAGCTGAAAGATAAAGCCTGGTAGGGAAGAACAGATGGAGTTGATGCCAAGTCTAGACAGAATTCTCCCTCCTTCTGGGGGAAGATTTTCCACAGCATTTAGGAGCCTTGATATCGCCTTTTCCATCTCTAGAAACCTGGCTGCACCTGTAGGGGTTTCATTCCAGTTGTTCAGAGTTTGCAGATCTGGGTAAGATTTGAATTGCCTTTCGATGCTGGCTTCTCCTTCAACCCAGAAATTGGAAGCACCTGGCTGCTTATCATCATTAATGGTAATAATAGCTCTTTTCCTGGTGTGCTGTTCTGTAGGGGCACTTGCTCATACATCATGTTACCAGATCGCAAGAAGCAGACAGGGGTGCTGACATTATCTCTAGTCATTTGTTCAACAAATATTTGTTGAGCACCTATCCCAGGCTAGGGGTTGTGCCAGGGGATGGGGACAGAGAAGCACAATAAACCTGGTCTGTGCCTTTGAGGGCATCTATATTTTGGTGGGGATGGAGACACGGGTACCACAGCTCTGGCAGGCCTGGCACCTGCCCCACCTGAGCCCATAGGTTGGCCGCTTCACTGTCGTTGGCAGCAGCAGGTGGGGAAGGAATCAGGGCAGGCTTCCTGGAAGCTGAGGCCTGAGGGATGAGTAGGAGCTGGCCAGGCTGGGATTGAGGAAGGGCAGAACGTTTTCCGGCAGAGGAGACAGTATTTTCCAAGGAAGTGAAGCTCAGAGAAGGCAGATTTTCCGAAGTTACATAACTAGGAAACAAATGCAAGACCAGTTTCTTTAACCATCCTACCTTGGGGTCCCAGGTGGGGAATTTTACAGTTGGGGAAACCGAGGTTATGGTCAAACCCTCTCCTGACTCAGGTTCGTCCTTCCTCTTTGTCGGGTGAACAGCAATGGGCCAGCCCCTTCCATGGGAAGTGATCACCTCTCAGACAGACCGGACAGCTGTGGTTATCGATGCTGGTCTGAAAACACAGTTAGACAGCATCTAAATAATGATTTAGATTAATCATTGGCAAATGACCCTCAACAGAGACAAGGAAATAATAAAGCAAGCCAATGTGTTCAGACTGTTATTAATCAACACTTTTAGATCCAGGACCGCACACGTTAATGTTCAATAATTGGCTGAAGGGCCAACCACTCCCCTTTTCCCTGCGCCAAGGAGGGAAACCAGATTCAGAGCCTACAAGCAAAGGAGGGCCAACAAGTGGGCTCATAGAGGGCGGGAGCCCAGAAACACCTAGAAGTTCACCTCGTCCAACCTGCAGAGGGGAAAACCCAGCGCTGAAGATGCTGCCTTCGCCTGTTTGCACCGCTGTGACAAAATACCCGACACGGGGGCTGGAACAGCAGACATTTATTCTCTCAGTTTGGAGGCTCGAAGTCCAAGTTCCAGGCACAGGCACACGGGGCGTCTGGTGAGTCCCCTTCCTGGCTCAAGGCTCCATCTTCTGGCGGCATCCTCCCAGGCAACAGGGGCAAGGGAGCCCTCGGGGGGGATATTTTATAAGGACACTAACCCCATTCAGGAGGCTTCCCTTTCATGACCTAGTCACCTTCCATGACCTAATCCCACTTCCAAAAACCATCACTTTAAGGGGCTGTGTTTTCACATGAATTTTGGCGGGACACAAACATTCAATCTAGGACAGATGTGTCTAAACTCATAAGAATTGGTGCTAGAATAAGGGCTACAAAGAAGAGCTTTAGAGTCTTCTGCACTGGTCACATCTTGAAAACCAAGTGTGCTAAGATAAGCAGCTACAGGAGCTTCTTTGAAAAGTCTACTCCCACGCCTTGTGCAGCAGCCCCAGTTACCGTGGCAACCACCGGGCAGGGGGTACCGCGCTCTCACCAGAGGCTGTTAGGCATAAGCCAGGCAGAAGGGAGGCCAGGAAGGGGCTCCATGTTGGTTGTTGATTATATCCATAATCTATTACGGGGTAACAAATCACCTCAAAACTTAGTGGCTTAAAGCAATAATCACTTTATATTATCTCTTGCGGTTTCTGTGGTCAGGAATTTGGACAGGCCACAGTGGGAACTTTCTGTTTTCTGATGTCTGGGGCTGTGGCTGGAAAGACTGGAAGGTGGAGGACAATTCAACAGCGTGAGGATGGAATCCTCTGGAGGCATCTTCACAAGTCCGTAGTTGGTGCCGGCTGTCGGCTGGGACCTCAGCTGGGCTGTCAGCCAGCCCACCTACGTGGGATCTCTCCGCGTGGGTTAGCCTGGGCTTCCAAGCAGCCCGGCAGCTGTTCCAAAGCCAGTGTCTGCAGGAGCCCAAGGGGGCAGGGCATACTGTTTTTATAGTCTATTCTAGTCATGTGGGGTCACTTCCACAATACTCTACCTGTCACGATAGCCAATGAAGGACTCCCAGGTTCTGGTGGGGAGTGTCAAGGTCAGATTGTAAGGAGAACTCATGGAATGGGAGCTATTCTGGGGGCCATCTTTGCAAAATGCAATCTGTGCATAAATGGTGTCTATGTAATCTAATCAAATCTTATGGGAAAACATATTTATCGAGCGCCCGTTGTGTGCCAGGCATTGCATTAGGGGCTCTCCTCTGTCTCCTCTTGGGGAGTTTAAAGAAAAGCCCACAGCATGTGCAGAGGTACCATGAGGAGAAGCAGACAGAAGCTGGGGCAAGTCCCTCACCACTGGTCTTTCCCTCAGAAGCAGCCACCTCTTCGTGCAGACATATCTGTCATTCTTCACCCCCACCCCCAGCAAGGACAGGGTGAAGGCTGCATGGCATTGACACGAAAACCTGGGGTGAGGCTGAGTCTATGCTCCTGCCACATGGTGAGTGCGGCCCCAAGTCCACACAAGGAAGAGAGATTCTGTGCTTGTAGCTTCGCATGGATGAGGGCTACAGGTCGCACTGGCCCCTCCTGCTGAGTACAACCTTAACACCACCCGTCGTTCTCCCCTTGCACGTCCCCAGCAGAGCCAGGGACCCCTGTTGCTCCTTCCTCCCACTCACAGAAGCTGTACCAAGGCTCCTTCTGGCCCCAGCATCTTCCTGCCAATCCCTTCTGCAAAGGGCTGAGACGTCCCAGGGGTGCCTGCATTTGCTTCTCCTCTCCTACCCAAAGATTTCTGTTCTGAAGTTGCCATCTTTATTTTCAATGAGCCCCTATTAATTCTCAAAGGTCTCTGAAAGGCCACCTGATACTTGAATATAGCCAGCCGTGAGCCCCTCACTTCCACACACGTCGTTTGCAGAGAGCTGTATCCCTTAGGAAGTTCTGCAATCTAATTCTGAACAACACTAAGCTCATCTGTAGATCCTACTGTGACCGAAGCACCTTCCTCCCCCCCACCAAAATAACTGCCAATTGAGGGATCTCCCAGACAAGGCCTGGGTTCTTATTTCTGTTTAAAGAGGGAGCCTTTAAAAAAGTTAATTGTGAGTCTGCTGCTGTTTTGTTCCTTCAGTATTTTTTCTTTGTTCTCATACTCCACATATGAGTGAAATCATTTGATACTTGTCTTTTTCGGCTTGGCTTATTTCACTGAGCATAATACCCTCTAGCTCCATCCATGTTGTTGCAAATGGTAGGATTTGTTTTCTTCTTATGGCTGAATAATATTCCATTGTGTATATGTACCACATCTTCTTTATCCATTCATCTACTGATGGACTGTAATGGGGTTGGTGGGGGGGACCTGCTGAAGGGGTAGTTTAATAACCATAATATTGCACATGTAATTGTACATTAATGATACCAAAATAAATTACATTAAAAAAATAAAATTAAAAAAAAAGTTAATTGTGCTGTGGATGATGGTGGAGATGTCCCAGAGAGAGTTGGGGGTGGTTTTAATGAAACCAACGCACGCTGCGAACCCCTGAAGAGGAAGGGGACCCTGCAGCAAGAGCTGGAGGCTAGCTGATGGGTGGGGCAGGGGAGGGGAGGAAGGGTCGGGTATTTCCAGCAGGAAAAGGAGGTCACGGGGAAGCTGGGTAATTTGTTCCATAGCAGATTCGATGAAGGAAAAGGCTGGGAAGAAGGGCAAGAGAAAGTAAATATGAAGCCATCAGCATTTCTAGGGGTAGACAGAGGCCAGGAGGGCTCTAGGGCAATTAGGGGGAGGATGGCCGCCAGGATAGCTGTGTTCAGAAGCCAAGCTGCAGAGACCTGGGTGGAAGCAGAAAAGGGTCTGCTTCTCCAGAAACCTTAGGCTTACCTGGGTAATACCGGAGGGGAGGGAGTGAGGGCGGCATGGCAACAGAAGCTGTAACTTCATTCACTCATTCATTCATTCACTTATTCAACAATCCCTTACTGGACTTCTACTCTGCATCAAGCCCTGAATTATTCACTCCCCCACCACCAGCCCCAGGGGGCTCCGGGAGGAATCCAACCACAGCCCTGCTTCCAGGGAGTTGGAAGGGTTGACAACAGCCAAAGGTCAGCACAGTAGGCAGTAAGGGAGCCCGGAGAATGCCACCTAGGGGGCATTTCATTGTGGGGCGTGTGGAAACCAAGGAGGCAAGGTGGCTC
The DNA here is from genome assembly GCA_032199065.1 of Smutsia gigantea. NCBI lineage: Eukaryota > Metazoa > Chordata > Mammalia > Pholidota > Manidae > Smutsia > Smutsia gigantea. The sequence goes on from JAVSCE010020625.1 coordinate 100,291, forward strand.
CTGCAGAGAGGGGAGCCATTGCCTCACCTGCAGCTTAAACAAGCCCAACCTTTCAAGCCCCAGCAGCCCCCTAGTGTTTCTGCATTCTGTGCAAACCCCTCCCTCTAGGTCTCAAAGTCCTCAGTGCATTTCACCCTCCATTTGGTGCATCTCTTTAGTCTCTCCCTCCCTCTGTTATCTGAGCCTCTTTGGACCCACCATCTCCCACCCCTGGGCCAGAACTACTCCCTATCTGAATCTCTGCATCCATTCAGGGGAGCTACCTTGAGGGGGGTGGGGGAAAGGTTTCCCCGCCTGTGTCTTACCCAGCACTGATGAGAGGAGGGAGGTCACTGCATTCCCTTTGTCTGTCTCCATGACTTAGTGGCTCTCAGTTGGGACGATTCCACCTGTCTAGGGACATGTGCAAATGAGACAGGAGTGGTTATCACAGTGACCCTGGGCTGCTGCCGGCTTTCAGAGCGTGGTATGCCTGACGACAAGAGTGCCTGGAACAGACCCGTGCAGTGAAGAACCTTGCCCCCATCACCAATGCACCTGCCAAGAATATTGAAGGGGAGCCCTCCTTCCTCTCCAGCCCCTCACTCACTCCTCCTTCTCCAGGTCTGTCAGGCTACTCATGCTGAGCCAATGATGCATGCCCAGCTCAGCCGCCTCTGGCCTCCTCTCTTTCTGACCCGCAGGAAGTTTGCCATCCAACGTGTTCACCCCTGTGGAGAGCCCGTGGGGCAGTATTTCCTCCTCCGAGCCCATTATGACTGCCATTTGGGATATTTTCAATTCAGCTGGGGCCATATGGAAGCCCGCTGTGGTCCCACACCCATGCCAATCCAGCTTTTTTGGGAAGGAGGCTGAGATTTGTACTCATCCTTTCTGATGCCCAACTGGTTCCCAACTGACAGGCAGGACCAAGGTTGGGACCAGCTGTCACTCCAAGCCCCACAGAGGCCCTGCTGTGGATGTGGCAGGTCTGGGCCCAAAGCCTGCAAACCCAACCAACAAAACCCACCCCCTGGATTTCCAGGGATGGGCATCCCCTGTGCCCCTCCTACACATCCCCTTCCCTTGGGCTCTGGAGATCAGATTTATACAGAGACCAAGGGGGTCTTGGGTACAGCCTGGAGCCACAGTGCAAGGGATGAGAAAGAGATTCCTTTTCCTTGCGTCTAAGGGTTGGGTGGGAAGGATGGGGCAGTGGAGGGGGCTGAAAACATGTCTTTGTTATATATCTGATCAATGTGAGAAAATTATTCTTTCATTTCTGCCCCTTGCTGACTATATCAATAGGTGATTACAAGGGAGGAGGAAGGGAGGGTATATCTGTATGGGAGTGGTTTGACGGGGTCCCATTTTGCAGCCAGGTCCTGAGAGACACAGGTAAGCAGAAGTGGACAACTGCTTTTAAACAATAAATGGGTTTCTCCCACTCTATTTCTCCCTTTGACTGATTTCGGCTTCAAAGGTCATTTGGCCTGGGCTGGGAACTTATTTTCCCCCCAGAGTTAAAGCTTAGCAGGGTGAAGAGCAGAGGGAGAACTGGACTTCCAGGAGGACTCCTGATCCAATGAACGTATTCAGCCACCCCTGGGCCTGGAGCTGCCCCAGCCCATTAGGAAGCTTCTCCAAGGGCACCTTCTTCAGCAGCGGGGATGCTGAGAGCCTGGCCTCAGCAGGTTTCTAAGCCACCAGCCCACTCAGCTGAGCCAGCCCCTCCATGCTTCCCTTTACAAGGCCAGAAGGGCCCACCAGAGCTAGCATGGATGTTAACTCCTTCCTCGGGCTGCTTCTCTGCCCTCCAGCTGGTTCCAGCTTGCTGTTGTGGTGGGTGGGGAGGGAGGAGGGGTGTCTGTTGGCTCTGTAGACCCCAGAGACATTAGTCTTCTCATCTTCTCCTCCCCACCCAGCTCCGATCTCCACTGCACACTTCAGCTCCAGGAGGGCCTGGACTAAAGGAAGCATTTCACAAGGTGTGAATGCCTTCAGAACATAGTAGGATACAAACTTGAAAAGGGTTGAAAAGGAGAGTGCCAGCTTGTGCTCCCCTGAACTACTTCCCATTTACATGGCATTTGGCAAAAATCAGATGGACGGGCATCCCCAAGGCCGAGGAGAATGATGGAAGGATTGGGGTAACAGGCTCTTTGGCACGACTGCAATAGCAAGATAGGCTTCATCTCTAGCTGTGAGAGAAGAGGTGCCCAGTACCCAGGTGGACAACTGGGGGTCACAGATTCACCCTTTCCTGAACAGTCTGCAGGCTGCTGGGACCTCACCCCAGTCTCTCAGCTTCCCTGTGGACCCGTGGGAGGGGGCCTGCAGGACTCGGACTCTACAGGGATCTGGTGGAGCCCACCACCCCCGACTCCACACAGGACTCAGCAGTCAGGGCCATTCAGCTGGGACCCCTAGAGTGGCAGCCCACCAGACCCCCTTTGAGCAGGTGAGACCCTGGGCCTTGGGAAGGAGGATGATCCATGAGCTGGCACAATGGATGGGGACAGATCTAGTTTGAGAGTCTCCAAAGATGATATTACTCAGAAGCCTTATACTTTTCATCTGGAACTTATTGGAAAACCTTGCTAAGGGGATCAACTGCCTCCAGGGCTCCTAGCTCCATCCAATTGGCATTCAGGCCCTTTAAAGTATTACTTCTCAACACCATGAGCATTGTATGCTCCTGACAGGATAAGCCCACCACAAATTAATACCTGAGGCAGATCCTAAAACACAATTCTTTCCGGCTGCAATAATTCTAGCCAGCTCCTCTATCTGAGTTGAAAGATGCAGTAAATCTTTCATTGTTGGAATTCATACATTGTTTTTTCCTCTGGTACCCGAAATGGCCCAGACAATAAACTTTACCTCCTTTTATGATCATCGATGTGCTCACGGGGTGCCCACGCTGCCCGCACTGACAGCAACAAGCCGGGGCTCCCTTAGCTGCCACAGGGAGCCCTCCCCGAGGCTGTCGGCTGCACTTTGTCCCCGTGTTGGAACTGGAGTCAGTGAGCTGGTATCTGGGAGACAAAAGCGAGAAAGGCTCGTCTGGGCAGCTGAGGGGTGTGGAAGGGGAGGGGAGCTCAGCCCTGTCACACAGAGAACAGGGCATCAGCTGGGTGCCCGTGAGGACAGGGGGAGAGCCCCAGGACATGAATGCCATCTGCGTGTCCTGGTGCTGGCCAACGTGAGCAAGATGGAGTGGGGAGCCCGTCGAGGAGCTGGGCCCGAGGGACTCTAGGAATCATCGTGCATCCTGCCTCATTCCTCCTCCTTTTTGCCTGGCGTGGCACAGAAGGCCAGAACTGGGTCCCAGCCCCACAGGCCTTTATTTCTCCATCTGCAAAATGGGACTTGTGGCACTGGCCCTGCCTGCTCCCCAGAGCTACTGGAGGGTGAGGAAGCAGATGGCAAATGGTGAAAAGCCACAGGGATGTCCAGGTGCCCAGAACACCCCCAAGGGCAGTTTGGACTAAACCTGACCTTTAACACATCAGCCCTCCAGGGCTTTAGTGCACTGGGGTGCCCGTTTCCCAGGGCTGCTGCAACAAATAGCCACAAACTGGGTGGCTTAAAGCAACAGCAACTGATTCTCTCCCAGCTCTGCGGGCCAGAAATCTGAGATGGAGGCGGTGGCAGCATTGGGCCTTCTGCAGGTCCAGAGGAGAATCTGTCCCAGGCCTCCGTCCAGCGTGGGCAGCTCTGGCCGTCCTCAGTGTCCTCGGCCCTCAGGTGCGTCACCCCGACCGCTGCCCGTTCTCATCTGGCCTCTTCCCAGGGTCTCTGTGTCCGCTCCTCTTCTTTAAGGACCCCAGTCACCCCATTTCAGGCCCACTCTAATCCAGCATGACCTCATCTTAACTAATTACATCTGCAGAGACCCTATTTCTAAATGAAGGTCATGTTCTGAGATACCAGGAGGACAAGAATTTCAGGGATAAGCTGTTTTTCTAGTGGGAGAGGAAATGGGCATGGAAATGTGGCATGAGAAGGAGAAGACTAGGAATTTTAAAGTTTTTATACACTAAACACTGTCTGTAACCCCTATATATAGGAGATAACTTGGTTTAGATACAGGTTAATCACAGGACTAGGATAACTGAAGACCACTCTAGCAACAGAAAGCTAAACTAGATGATCTCCTAAGGCCTAGTGGTCCTGAGAGTCTAGGAAAAAAGAACTTCCTGTTCTGTGAGGAGTGGATTAAGTATTGCTAAGGGTGGATTAAAGACCCTAATCTTTTAGACATTCTTCCTTTTTTCTCTAGAACCTCCTACTACTAAAACAGCAGACTATCTGAGACTAGGATTTTTTAGAAACTCAGATGAGCAAGACCCCAGGAGAGAAAGACATGGGTACAACTAATCATTTGTTCCTTTGACTACAACACCCTCAAATGTCCTTTAAATTATACAGTAAGAATCTCCAGAAAACCCAACTTTTTCCAACTTGCTAAAGTTATCTAGCCAGACATTTGTCCTCAAGTGATCTGGTCACTAAGTGTAGCTATTGAATGCACATTCAGCATTCTATGCTTTTAGAAAGAATCTTCTCAAGACATGAACTAAGTCTCATCCAGTATCAGTACAAGCAGTAGAATGAGGAGCAAGGTGGAAGAAAGCAAGAGAAGAAAGCTAACTTTGGTTGAGTGCCTATTACATTCCTGGTGTTTTGTGTAAATTGCTTCACTTATCTGCACAGTGAACCCAAATTATCTGTACTTCATCATTTCCAGGATGCCCATTTTTTTCACTTTTTAACATGTCTTAAATCGGGATGCATCTGACAACTAATGGCATGTCACAGTTTTAATCAGCAATCACTTTCCACTGTTAGTAGCCTCAAAAAAAAAGATGCATCTTACAAGTGATAGTGTCTCAGATTCCATAAAATACAGTATTATTTTCACAGGATTAGAAACAGAAATTAAGAAATGAATTTTAGAAAGTGCTCAGGGTTATTGAACAGACTGTATGGGACTAGCCAGACTTCAAACACTGATGTGGCTTATTCCAAAGTCTGTTCCTACACAACGTACCTAACAAACACAGAGACTTTGAACACTGCAGTAATTCTCAACAGTCAGCGATACTCAAAGACTAACAACCTTGGGTATTTAAGTTTTCAGGAATTGAAGATTCTCACCGCCTGGCGGAGATGCAAATACTTGGTTAAGGTCCCTAAACTTCTGGGAGTCTTCTAGGCTATGCTAACTCTGGGTGCCAAAGTCACATTTCTGCTGAGCCTACAATCTACAGAGAAGACATTTACAAGTGTAGGACCCTTGTGTACATGGGCCAGCCTCACCTCACCTCCACCCCACTCCCTCCAATTTCCTATTGAAGCATACTTCCCCTACTTCTCACCCACTCACCCTTATCCTGGGGTTCATCCTGGACCACCTCACCTCTCACTCCTGAATAAAGTCAATCATAAGACGCCGCCCCCATCCCGCCACTTACCACCGCGAGGTCAAGAACGTGCACCCAAGTCTGCAGGACTCTCAGACCCGGATCCTGTCTCGGCCACCCTACGTCCCCACCCGCCAGCAGCCTAAGTCATGCCGCCGTCCCACATATCCTGCAAAACCCTCTCCATCCCAGAGGATCTTCGACTTGGTGCGGGACTCTTGCGGCTCCCAGCCCCCCGTTAGCTCCCCGCACTGGAGCGCCCGGCGCGACCCAGAGCAGGACACGGGGCCTGGTAGGCCAGGAACTCGCGGAAGCCTGGAAGAAAATAGCCCGGCCGGACTCACGGAGGAAGGAGCGAGACAGGAGGCGGGCGGCAGCAAGGGCATTGCTGCCAGGGGCCATGGTCGCAGTGACAGCGGCCGCAGCAAGGGCTGCGGTCATCCACCAATGACACTCCCAGGCCCCCGAGGACCTGGCAGGGACCGAGGCACGGGCAGGAAGAGGATGGCCAGAGCATTCGCCTGAATGAATTTCCCACCCCGGGTGGGGGCGGGGGGGAAGCCTCTTCACCGATCACTGAGGATCGTAGGTGGAGAAGAAAAGAAGTTTCTTAACGGAGAAGTAGACAATAACTCAGCTCTTTCCAGGAAACATGGCTGTGATTCGACATTAATCGCAACGGCAGCTTAGGGACAACCCCAGGCAAGGCCTGTCGGGGCTAAGCCTTGTGGGAAATGTAGTTTGAGGGTCTCGACTTGTTTGTGGTTTGAGTGGGGGCCGGCGGAAAGGGGAGCGAGCGGGCAGGGAGAAGTCAGACCGAGAGGTGGCGGGAGTGAGGAAACAGTGAGGCGAGGTGCAAAGAGCAGTGCAGAACTTTCCGTACCCCTAGGCCAATCTGCACCTTAATTCTCCTCGCCGGCCATGTGGAGAGGCCAGAACTCCCCGCTGCCCACCCTTGTGAGGACCCGGAAGTATTACTGGTGGTGATAGTGAATCTGAACTCGTGCTAGGGTCCAGGGGAGGTAAGGATGTGACAGGAAGGACCAAAAGCTACCTTACTGACACTGAACTTCTTGGAATTTGGATCTTTTGATTAAACAGGCTATTATTACAGGCTGCCACTAGCAGGAAGTGAATGAGCGCCCCTTCTCTGGGGATCGTCGCGGACTGAAATTTTACGACAAATGTGACTGCACCCTGTGTGAAGCTGTTCACTCCTCCTGTAAGAGATTTAGAAGGAGTTCAGCCCCAGAGTCAAAGGTAAACAGGAGATAAAATAATCCACCTCCCTACCTCCAAACCGCACCCCTGAGATTCCTTATTGCTATCATCAGTGACACTATGATCCTAATTTATTTAAGTAGCCATTATAATTTACTCCAAGCCGTGTGATGTGTAAGTGGGATTACCCAAGGCGATTGCTCAGTATTTCCTCTATAACCAAGTTATTGTCAGTCCCTTGACTGCACGAAATCCCTCCCTCAGGTAATGGCGTCTGTCCTTGTGATGATTTAAATAGCGTCAGTGGTTTCCAGTAGGTCCAGTATGAAGACTCATTTTAAATAGCAAAGTTCTTCCTGAGCCTTCCCATGATAATAGTAATATATTTAGTTTCATTTAATTGGTAAAATGTATGATGACAAAAAATATAATTCTGATATGATTTTAATGAGTTTTTACTTCCTTGAGGACAGGCACTCACTTTTATATGCAGATTGATTTTAGAGTCAGACAAATACAGATTCAAATCCCAATGTGCCACTGGTTATGTGATCTCTGGGTCTCAGGTTTTCTCACTGAGATGGGGATGAAATTCCCTATCTCAGTGTTGTGAGCAGTTAATGCATTGATATGTAAAGTCCTTAGTACCCCGTAAGCATTTCATAAATGTTCGTTATTGTCATTAAAGACGAGAACTTTTTTCTTCCCATGGCAGGGTGATGTTTTGAAGTTTCTACTGTTGTTGAGTAACCAGATGTGGAGGAGGACACTTCCATCTGTCTCAAAACTTTGGCTAACGCCCCACAGCTGAGGACAACAAGCCATAAGTAACTCTACATTCTAAGGAGGGCGGCCTAAGAGCTACCTCTCTCCAGATTTTGATAAGAGGAGGTCAAACTTGACTTTGGATTCTCACCCTCATACCCTAGCAGCTCAAATAACCAAAAGACTGGAATTCACTGAATGAGAGAATTCTGAGTTATAAGTTATCAGCTGAATGTTCCTCTTTCCTCCCACCCCCAGACAGTTGGTGGCAGAGAGCTCCTTACAAAAAGGAGACTGGCATTAAATCTAGGCTAAATGCCTGCACAACTGCAGAAATTCATGAGCTCCCCTCAGTGCCCAGAATAGAGCTGGTCAAAGAATGCTCAGGAAATCTTGAGTTTAGGTGGAAGACATAAACATAGAAACTTAATTCTGCTTCCTGCCTGGAAAACCCAGAGAAGGAGGCTAGCTGGAGGGGGTCTCATTGGCAGGCGGGCCAGGATTTGATATGACAAGATGTGTAATATTCCCATGGGTGAAATGGAAGCCAGGAATGAAAGCTGACCTCTCCTCTAAGGATCATCTGCTAGGGCAAGGAATCCTATTATAAAAGGCCACAGAAGACACAAAAGGAGATGGACAGGAAGTTAACAAGAGGCCAGCCAAAGAGACCACAACTCCCATCCAGATACTGTGCTGGTGGAGGTCCCCAGGCAGGGGAGGAGGAGACGAGCTACTGAAAAACGCACAAAGAGCTAGCATTCCGAAGCGTGTGGCCCAGCAGGAAAGAACCACAGATAGCAGCATCTACTATCCAAGCCTCACCCCACCCCTGCAGGAGCCAAAAGCAAGGACCGGAAGGGGAGGAGGAGTACAAGAACAGTAGGAGAAAGCATGCCCTGATTCCTTCCCACCTGCAGGTTGTGGAGGCACAGATCATGAGATATCAGAGAGGGGAAGGAGCTTTGACTGAGTTTTTAAATTGGATTGAATGGGACTTATTAGTTCAAATAGGTTCTTTATTCCCAGAAATCAACATTCCAAAGGTACAAAAAAATTATGTAGTGAGAAATCTCCCACCTGTGTCCCCACCACCCAGTTCTCCCCAAGGAAATATGAGTATTATCCGATTTCCTCTGTATCCTTCTAGATCTATTTTGTGTATATACAAGCATACACATATATCCCGCCCCGCATCATCCTGCCCCGTTGCCAGTTAGGGCTCATGAAACAGGCTGGTGGGGGAGTCAGGGGACGAACAGTCATGGTGGCAGCCCCAGGGGCAGAGTCTTTTTGTGCTTGAGTTCACCGGTCTCTGCTCTGGGCAACCAAGAATCTTGACAGATCTGAGCTAAGTAATGAGGTTCAGTCTGTTAGAGCAAAGCCTCTCATTTGCATTGTTTTTATGGAAATAAATTGGCTATGATCACGAATGTGTCTCATCTAATCTGACCAGAAAGGAGAATCCTACCAAGACTGGTGGATTCTCTCCCTCATAAAGGAAATTAGGTCCTTTGTGTATATAAAAGGAACTATAGTTCTGTATCTTACCTTGATTTTAATCTGAGTCCCTCTTCTGTCAGGAGTTCAGATCTGTCTCCTTTCACCAGAGTTTTGTCTAGCTTTCTAGAGTAATGCTAAGATGAGGTGGATGAGGTGGAAGAAGCAGTTGGTGTTCTGTCCCTGCTAACGCCTCTGATATGCACACCTTCCATCTGGTGCTTGGCTGTTGGCCCAGGTAGCACTGCATCAGCCCTTACTCCTCCTGGCAAGGTTCCTTTGTGTCTGGCTCAATGAGCTATCTCTGGGCTCTTATCAGGTGCGTGAGAACCATTCAGACCCTCCGGTGATGTGTTGGGGCAGGAAACATCTCTGCTTGCCTAGAAACATTTAGCTGGATCTTGTAACCAGTCTCCTCCCACTTGTGCGCTCGCTCACACTCCCATTCTCTCTCTCTTTGATTCTCCCTCTCTGGCCACAAGTTCCTGAGCTATGGACTGAATTGTTCCCCCCACCTCCAAATGCATACGTTGAAGTTCTAATGCCCAGTGTGACTATATTTGGAGTAAAGAAATAATTAGGATTAAATGAGGTGGTAAAGGTGGGGCCCTAGTCCAGTATTATTCGTGTCCTTATCAGAGAGACACCAGAGAGCTCTCTGTCGCTCAGTCTCTCTTTCTACCATGTGAGGACACAGTAAGAAGGCAGTTATTTGCAAGACAGAGAGCTTTCACCAGGAACCAAATGGATAATGGACTTTAAGCCTCCAGAACAGAAAATAAATTTCTGTTGTTTAAGCCACCCAGTCGGTGGCATTTTTTTTATGGCAGTGCGTGCTGACTAACACACTCTGCTTCGTGTATCCCCCAAGCCTTTCTGCTGGTTCTTTTGCTACTCACCTCCATCCACCTTCAAGCCACAGAAGGTGGGAGGATAAATACCTAAGCTCTCCTGGCTTCCCTGCCCCCTCCTAGCCTGGGGAACCATTTTCTGGTCTTAGAGATAGTAACTCACATTTTTATCCTAAATCTAAGTATTTCTGTTTGTTCTTAGGGGCTTTGAGGTATCCATTCCTTTCCTGAGGCAATGGATGTGAATACCAGAAAGAAATTGGTGAGGGGAAGGGGTGTGAATATTGGTGATTAGAGGGTCAAAGCATGGAAGGAGATAACGGAAGGAAAACCATCAGTTGACATTACAAAGTACCTTCTGGGTACAGTCTGGATGTGCCAAAGTTTTGTGTGTATTCACCTAGGTAATCTGACTCTGCCATATGGAAATGGAATAGAAAGAACCTTCTCTAGTGTTTTAGTCAACTCGGGATACTATAATACAGTACCACAGACTGGGTGGCTTGTAAGCAACAGAAATTTATTTCTCACAGTTCTGGAGACTGGAAGTCCAAGACTGAGCTGCCACCTGAGGTGAGCCCTTTCCTGGGCTGTCTTCTTGTTACATGTTCACATGGCAGAAAGGGGGCCAGAAAACTCTGGGGTCCCTTTCATGAGGGCACTACTCCCATTCATAAGCGTATCATCCTCATGACCTAATTACTTTCCCCGTAGTCCCACCTCCTAATACCATCTCACTGGGTATGAGGCTTTCAGCCCTCATTTGAGGTGGACACAAACATGCAGTCCATTGCATCTAGGCCTAGTTCTGGCAACTTCTTTCTGGGAAACAAAAGCAATCAAAAACTTCCTTCTAAAGGGACGAACAGCTGCTTCAACCAATGATACCAGCACAGTTAAAGAGAAATGCCTTGTAGCAAAGAAAGGCGGGGACCCCTGGGCAAGCCAGCCTGAGCCCCAGGCCCCACTAATCCCTTCATAAAACAAATGCACAGAATAGGGGGCTTGTATCCTTGGCCTTACTTATGGAAGCCGGCATAACACAAATCAGAGAAAGTCAACCTCAGACAGCTTCAGTTTTTAGAAAATTGGAAAACGATGCATCAGAAAGACTGGGGATTATTTTCATCTGATGCAGCTTCAAAGACAGAACCACACAGCACAATTCTAGGAGAGAATCAGCTGACACCACTGGCTGATTTGAACAGAAGCCGGCCCTTTCCCTCTCTTCTTTTCAGGGATTGGCATTGTTAGCTCGGCTGCCTTTCTTAAAGAATCAGGACAAAGAACTTTCTGAAATGCATTTACAGGGCCCTCCTTCCTTAAAGCCTATTACGGTTCTTCGAATGAGTGATCCACTCAGCATCTCTAAAGGGGAAGTTTCGTCCTCATCGGACCTTACAAGGATATCGAGAGCTTTGACCTCTCCTTTAGAAGAAATGGTTTCCACATATAATTTCTTTTCCTCACACTTGAGGCCTGTGGCATATTTGGTCCCCTAGGCAGGAGACTCTGAATACCTCGTGCATGAGTACCCCAGTAACCAGCTCCTCTTGAAGGGAAGGGAGCAAGACTGGGCATGGAGCGAGAGGCCCAGTTACAGGCAGGCCGAAGGACAGCCTTGGCCAGCGCCCTCAGGATTGTCCCCAATCTGGCAAGACGGTCAGGCTCCTGTACCTGGGCATGGATCTCACTGGGCGTGAGCTGCCTTGGGAGGGGCATGATCACAGTGGGCAAGGCAGCTCTCTGTATCCAGAAATTCCCAAGGTGTGTGGGGGGGCGGGGTTCAGGGTGGCAGACAGCTGAGGACTCTGCCAACAGACTTCCAGGTAAGGAGGGCAGCATGTTCTTCATTGAAGGGGCAACTGGGTGGCACATCACGGTATCTCTCTGCCAGGAGAAAGTCTGATGAGAAAACAGGAATCAGTCCTCAGCAAAACCATAAAGAAAACAGCTTGGTTTGAGTGGCCCTCCTTTCCCCACTCTAACCCTCTCCTGCTCTGAAGGCAGACTCCTTTTCCCCTAGACATTCAGTACTCTCGGGCTGTCCAGCACTGGGTCCAGCCATTCTCTCACCACCTCTGAAAAATTCTGTAGCCCATCGGCCAGCTTCTAAGGACAATGCTCTCTCCTAGGACTAGGTACCCTAGGACTTTGGCCTACTTTAACAAAGGTCCCTTGCAAATTACATGTTTGCGTTTTAACAATATCTTCACACAAATTCATGATGCATGTTGAGAATTTTTGGAATTACGGTCAGGAAAATGTTTTCCAGCCCCCGCCCCCAGTCCTTCTAGGATGACTTTCCTTCTTCATCCAGTGCATCTCCTAGAGGTTGTCTTTCACTCTCTCAATCTGTGTGTATGTGTCTGTCTGTCTGGCTGGCTGGCTATCTGCATCTGCATCTCTCTGGGTTTATTTTTTTATTTTATTTATTTATTTTTTTTGTAGCAAAAGAAAATCCAAGACACCAGGAGAGAACAAGATTCCCTGGAACTCTGGAATGTAGCTGAAGACATTATGACATTGTGACCCACTGTGTAGCCTAGTGGAGGAGGCAAAGAAGACTCCCAAGAATTAGTACTAAAAGGAGAGGAAAGCAGGACCCTAAGGCCCATAAAGGAAAGAAGACAGTTCTTGGGAAGCTGGTTATGATATGAGAAAGGACTCCAAGGTGGAGAATGACCCAGGTTCCTGGAAGATAAAGAATTCCACAAAAGAACAAATCCGCAGGCTGCCAAGCTGTGGAGCCTCTGGTTCAGGCTCCATCACTCATCTGTGTTCAGCATTTTCATGGCTCCAGGCTGTGAAAGTCACCTTTTTCATTGGTGCTTTATACATTTGTGAAGTAAGTGAGGGTGTTGGGCTTTGAAGAATGATTTCACCTAATAGAGTTGAAAGGCTCTGCGTGGACCAGAAGGATACATGCCCTTTCAACTCCATTCTGCGACATTGTCTATGATGCCCACCAAATCATTATTTCATTCTCTAGAAAGATGAATCTTTATTTAACTTTTTTTCATGGTTAATACAAAAGTAATATACTTTTTCATTATAAATTTTATAGATAATTTTGACTTTTGGATTTCTTTTTTTCAGTATCTTCCAAATGTTCTCCAAGGTTAAGATGTTACTTTTAGAACCAGAAAGAACAATGTATAGTTTTGGTTTTTTATGGGTGAAATGATGTGATTAGGACCCAGACTCTGTGAGGCTCTATATTAACTTGCAGGTTTCTGTCTGGTAGAGATGCCTACTGTTTCTCTCCAGCAGAAAATTAACCCCAAAGTTTATGGTTTTATTGCTTTGTTGGATATTTCCCAGTTTCATATGTCATTTGGGAATCTCTGTGCCTCAGTTTCCTCACATCTAAGTAGGGATAATAGTAGTACCTACCTCACAGAGTTGTTCTGTGTATTATATGAGATAGTCCACTTGTGAAAGGAACTGGTAGATAGTAAACACTCAATAAATGTTGCCTGTTACTATCACAGGCTCATTTAACTGAAAAATCTAGGGTATATCCTTTGGGCATAGCTCAAATAAGTCATGAGGGCTTGTGTCCTCACAGCTCCAACCAAATCCTTCACAAAGAAAATGCTACTGTCTTGCTTTCTCTAGCAAGCACTCTGGGACTAACTGATTGGAAAGACTTTCCTGCCCTTGTAGGTGCAGATGCCAGGGTGGGTGGCAGGTTTCCAGACAGAGGCAAAGACACAGAAGTGACCCCATAACCTGGAATCTGTCCTGCTGTCACGGCCTAAGGCCCTAGAGTCATACACCAACCCTCCTATCCTTGCTTATTCTACTTCATGATTTTAGGCTGAGATTTTCAAATGCTTAATAACAGTGCACATGATATCTTTCCTTAAAAATTATTCTCTATGAACTTAGCCCAAAGAGAGGCTAGATGAAATGGTAAACAAATAGGAAAGAAACAAGATTTAAATTGAAAATAGCCTCTGTAGTCCACCCAGTACTGGAAAGGAACACAGATCACAAACCTATGGAACAAAATCCCCACGGACTTCACCATCAGACAGTCCAGAGCGTCTGATGGGGAAAATCACACACAGCAGCGTCACCTGGGGAAAATCACCTCATCTCGCAGAATCTCAGATTCTCCACCTGTATTTAACGAGGCTCAAGGAGCAGCTCATGCTCTGCTTTGTCCCCCATATACAGGAAACAGCCAGGAGATCAGATATTCCGGTCTGCCTCCCATTCCGTGCCTCTTGAGGCTATGACAGTCTTAAAGCGCAGGAAATGACCCATCTGGCTCTGTCACTCTGACAAAAAGAGGTGGCAGAGTTCCCCACGCTGTGGAAGCCCATGTTCCCTGGCATAATTGCTAAGTTCTCATCTCCTACCAAGCAGTGCCACCGTGACCTTGGACCGAGTACTGGTCCAAGACTAGTCCAGATGTCTGCCACCTTGCAGATCCCCCGTCCTCCTCTGTTTCTGGTGACCTGCTCCCCTCTCCCAACATTGGGTCCCCTCCTCTACTCCTGCCTCTAAGAGATGTAACATCCTGTGATCCCAGGTTGGTCCATCCTACCGGGCTAAGGGAAGCTGTTTTCAAAAGTTTCCAGATGATCTCCTGTCTCTGCCCATGCCATGACATAGGTGGCAATTTCTCTTGCTAAATAAGAGCCTCCTTCCACCCACCCCCAACACACATATACCTTCACAAATTTAATTTCTGAAGAATATCTCTCTTGTATGGCTTCTGCCATCCATATGTTTTTTACATTTATGTGTAAAATATTAATCATAACACCCACCTCACAGAGTTATAAGGAATAGAAGGAACAACAGACATGAAAAGTCCATGGCACTCTTCTGGGCACGTGGAACATTCTTGGTGAATGTTCGTTTTGGAGATGATATTGAAGTAATGCTTCCGGGTAAAATAGATAACCAAAAGTTTTGGATTTTCATGACAATGAAATAAAACCAGAAAGGCCCTTAATGTATCAAGCGACTGAATACCATCCCCTCATTTTTAAACAAGATAGACTGAAAGAGAGAGTGCACACTGCTGCCTCCTGAGGATGCTGAGAGCAGGTTGTCTTCCTAGAGCCTTAAGCTAAGCGCACCTGGGGGATTGGTCCAGCCCAATCGTTGTCTGATGTCATTTATCAGAACCTGGCAGATGTGGCTCTGAATGGCAGTCTAGCTGTTGCAGTCAACTTACTCTCATTGTTCTAGGCAATCATAGTGTTCCCAGAGCACGACTTCAGGGCAGGGAGCCAGAGAGACCTCCCATGCGTTCCTGGCTTTCTTCCCTGCTAGCAGGATTCAGGTCCCTGGGAGCAGACTGTTAAAAATACAGCTGCAGACAGGCGGGAGGTGAGGAGCACAAAACTGAGGGCAACACAGGTCATCTACCTCCAGGTTTCTCCTGCATTCCATTTTATCCTGAAAATTAGTCAAAACTGGGGCAGCAAAACCTCTCTGTCATTAAAAACAATATACTAACCAGAGTAAAAAGGAATGGCATGCCCTAGATCATGTATTTAGAATGAAACATGAAGGATTATCACCCACAGCTCTTACCCCTCGGGCTCAGCTCTGAGTCAGAGCTGCAGTTGGACTGTGGAGTCCTTGATGTTTCTTCAGGAGTTCAGCCATCAGAATCTCCCAAGTGAGGCAGCTCAGGAATTTGTATTTTTAAAAAGCTCTCCAGCTGATCCTCATGGAGCCCCTGACATTTGGCAACTCCCTGCTTTTGACCAGTTCTTGGGAGTTCATACTTCACCCCTTATCCTCTTTATGCCTGTTACATACATGCCAGCCTTCCCAGCCTTGCCAGCAGGTTTGGAGGCAAACAGAATGTTGCAAAGAGAGACAGAGTTTCAACCTATTCACCAATTGGGAAACGTTTAGAAATTAGCACAATCATGTGGGGTGGATCTCTCTGCCCCTCCTCTGCCCTCTCCCCATCCCCACTCCCCAGGTTATACAGTCATTTAGCATAACCAGGAGAGAATGACAAGACAGCAAAGATTTTAGTTTTAAAAAATACTTTTATTTGGAAAGAACTATAGATTTATAGGAAGTACAGTGGTAGTTTGGGAGGTGAGGGATGCTTTGCTACCACTGAAAGTTCAGGCTTCCTACTTGGCCAACTCGGACACCACCCGGGAGGGGGGAAGTGTACCTCAGTACTGCTGGGTGGGGTGAGGCATGCCCCCATGGCCTCCACTGACACCCCTGGGGCAGGGCTTTCTTATTACCGAGTACGGGTGAACATGTCAGCTCCCCCTCTAGGTCTTTTCTGGTGAGGAGGGGCACCTTGAGCAAGGATGGAAGTTTAGGCCACCCACCTGGCCTTTGCTGACAGGACCGTGTTTTTTCCATGGTGTTTGGCTGATGTTTTTCTTTTCAGAAAAGAGATTTTGGGGTGAAGTCATAAACTCAGGGATAAGTGGCTAGCAGTGAAGGTAATCTGCCAGCGCCTTGATGTCTTAGTCCATTCAGGCTGCTATAAAAGAATTCCATGGAGTGCAGGGCTTATAAACAAGACAAATTTATTTCTCACATTTCTGAAGTCTGGCAAGTCCAAGATCAAGGCTCTGGCAGATTCAATGTTTAATGAGGGCCGACTTCCCGGCTTAGAGATGGAGGTGCCTACGTGCAAAAACCTTCCATCACTAAGATAAATGCTTGTGAAATACAAACTTTTTAAAGAGGTTCAAACTGATTATATACAATGGTATCAACTTGGTGAGATATGGTGGAAAATATTTTATCTTCACTGCTAGCACTTATCCCTGACGTCTATGACTTCACCCCAAAATCTCTTTTCTGCCCCATTTCCCATCATGGACATTAGCTTATCCTAAACACATGTTTATATTAATCAACCTTTCTCAAACATATCTTAATATTTTCACAATTCTGTACTTTTGCTTTTTACCATGTAGGCACCCCAATACCTTGAGAGGCCACCAGTGGGGAATAAATCTTTAATGGTGCTGAAATAAACGTGAAGCTCCAGGAAAATATTAGAAGCCATTCAAGTCTCCCCCTACCCATGATTCCTGAGGCCACCCCCTTCCAGCTTCACTCACCCCTCAGCCTACAGACTTCCTGCCAGCCTGTGACTTCTCCACAAGCTGCCTGCTGTTTATTGGAACATGCCACCTGGATGCACTGTGATTGCCCAAAGCTTTAATCTGCCTTACCACTTTGGGCTGGAAAAAAGTGGGGAAAGGGCCTTCCAAGGGAGGTGCCTAGTGCTTGATAAGTAGCAGAGTTATCTTGTCTGCTAGTTAATAGCTAACTGGCTTGCCTCCTTTATTGCCCATACAGACTTGATCTTCCAGGTTCACATGCTGTTTGCCTTTCCCATGGCAAGAAAGGAGGAGTTTGCTCTCACTGCAAATGCAATGGAAGAGCAAAACATTGAGCAGACTAGAGACAAAGATACCAAGGGAAACCTGTTCTACAATGCCATCTGCAATGTTGCCTGAGCTCTGTGGTTGAGAAGGAATTTAATGATTAGAACCAATCAATCACTTGTTCATTCAACAAATATTTATTCAGTATCAGTGGTGAGTTAAATGGTGAGCAAAGGAGGATTTCTGAACACCGGAGAGGCATAGTTTCCAGTTGGGGCTGCCAAAGGAACCGATAGCAGCCAGCGCACAGGTCAAACATTTACTTTAGCTCCACACAGGTTTTACTTCTCCATATTTTTATTCATTCACCATGGACAGATGTGGTGGATATGGTCTGGGAGTCAGGAGACGTGACATTCTGGTCCTGGTACTGATTAAGACTTTCAAAGATACAATTTCTTTGTGCATTAAATTTCCCCATCTGTCAAATGGCAACCTGCATTTGACAGATGTCTAGAACTATTTTGAGAATTAAATGTGGACAATAATAGGTGGTGCTGTATAAATGTAGGATATTATCGTATTATCTGAATGCCTCGAATTCAGGCATACCAGTTGCCACCTGTGTGGTACCACGTAGGCTGGCTGATGAACAAGTGAGAACACTCAGCTCACCCAGACAGCATGAGTTGTTGTCCATGCCTAATAGCCACATGGAGCCGGGCTCGTGAGAGAAAGTAATTCCCGCACAGCCAATGGGCCACAGCCTCTGATCCTTGCCTAGAGAAGACAGAACCAAATTTATTTCTTGCTTTAAAGTCATAGAAAACATAAGAAAGATTTGTTGCAAAATCCCTCGCACCTGTGGACGCTCAGCAAGTGATGTTAATGATGCAGGCTATGAGTTAGGAGCCTGAGGTCGGCCCTCAAGGAAATCCTGCTAGACATTCACAAACATGATTTGGGCCCTCTGAACAGAGTGGCCAGAGCGCAAGGACAGACCCCTCCCCACATCAGAATGGACAGCCTGCTGCTGAGTTGCTGACGACACTCTTTGGACCTGGTACCAAGTCCCTGTCTATGACGAAAGCTGCAAAGAGAGGAAAGTACACCTCTGGGGACAAACACCCTACCCTAGGACACCATGACCCCGAGGGGTATCTGTGCAGGTAAAGCAGTCTTTTTAAAGGGGTTCTGCCTCTTGTCTTCTTTGTTAACCGACACACTCTAAAGACTCAAGCCCACTTTTATACTCAGTTTTTGGAATATAAATTGGGTACTTGGTTCTTAGACGTGAAAAAAAAAATTGCCCTAAGAAAATAATTCAGATGATTATCATTAGTTGTTTAAACATTTTGTAAAAGCTTTCCGCAACTAGTCAGAGAACAGGAGCTACCTTTTTTATTTATAGTTCTTTGGGTGTCTGCCCTCCTACATCTCCCCTGAAACCCCACTCCTGCCTCTGTGCTATGTACACGATAGGCAAATAATAAACGCTTGTTAATGACTAACTGAAAAGTCCTACTCTTCCATGTAAAAACTTGTACAGGAATGTTTCTAAGCACCATTATTTATAACAACCGAAAAGTGGAGACAATCCAAATGCTCATCAATTGATGAATACATAAAATATGATATGGCTGTAAAATTCAGCAATAATAAAAAGACATGAAATACTGATACATGCTACATCATGGATGAGCCTTAAAAACATTATGCAAAGTGAACTAAGCCAGTCACTAAAGATCACATACTATATGATTCCTTTATAGGAGATGTCCAATATCAGCCTATCTATAGAGATAGAAAATAGATTCAAGGTTGCCTAAGGCAGGAGGGAATGGGAAGAATAGCGGATGACAGCTAATGGATACAGGGTTCCTTTTAGAGGTGATGAAAATGTTCTAGAATTGACTGTGGTGATGGTTGGCAATTCTGCATTATATACTAATCATTGAATTGCACACTTTAAATGAGTGCATTGTATGGCATGTGAATTATAGTTCAACAGTGTTACTTCAAAAGAAGAAGAAAATGAAAATGCAGGCATAATTACAAAGATATGCTGAGAAAAATAACAGCTCTATATGCCCAAAGATAGGAATCCTAGGCAGGTATATTAGTTTCCATGGTAACAGTAACAGATTGCCACAAACTCAGTGGCTTAAAACCATACAAACTTATTCTCTTCCTTTTCTGGAGGTCAGAAGTTTAAAACCAAGGTTTTGGCAGTGCTTCATCCCTCCTGGAGGCTCTGGAAGAAAATCCTTTTCTTTTCTAACTTCTAGAGGCCACTCACATTCCTTGACTTGCGGCCCCTCCCTCATCCTCAGAGTGCATCACTCCAACCTCTGCTTCCTCCATCACTTCTTTTTCTCGCTCTGATGCTCCTGCCTCCCTCTTATAAGGACCTTTGTGGTTACACTGAGCCCACCCAGATAATGCAGGATAATCTCATCTCAAGATCCTTAATCACATCTGCAAAGTCCATTGAAGCATGTAAAAAACTGCCAAATTGTTTTTCAAAATGACGCTAGCGTTTTAGATTTCCACCAGCAATGTATGAGAATTCCAACTTGAGCTGTGCTTTTAACATTTTAACCTGCTTACTTTGGTTCCTGTGGAAGACATACTTTCCCACACATCATCTTTTGGCCTACTCTTCCTTGTCACTAGAACCCTGATTTTGTGTGGGGGTAGGGTGGAGGAGAGGGCAGTGACAATGTATCTAGCCCTAGGTAATGGATCATGACACTTCCAAGTCATTTATAACAATCCTACTTGCTACCTTCTCATCCTTCCTTTCAGCTAGATATAACCTTTGGACCCAGTTCTGGCTAGTGAGACATATGGAAAAATCTAATCTTAGAGGCTTCTGGGAGAGGTTTTGCTTTTCTGCTATCAAAAGACAAATACAGCCTTGGAGCCTATTCCCTATTTCTATCTTGAATGTGATGTGAATGAACATGAAGCCTTGGACCTCAGCACCCTATTGTCACCATAATGAAAAGGCCAAAAGAATCATCGAAATGCCTAATATCAATGACCCCCAACAACCCTGTTTAATGAGGCAGCTGTTAATGGGGTATCCGGTTCTTGCTACTGAACACAATCCTAACTGATACAGCCTCTTTCTCTCACTTTTGTGTGGAAGGCTAACCTTGTTAGTTAAAGCACAGGATTTTCCTTTCTTTTCCTTCATCTTTGCTTTGTGGTCCAGATATTTGTCTTTAAGACATATTTCTCTAGATTTTATTTCGAGGAGGACCCCATTATGGGAGGTCATGAAAAGTTAGTATATTCTGGGTCTGCTGAAAGCACTCATTGTTCCAAGAAGTCTCATCTATTTTACCTTCATGAGTCCTTATTTTAAAGAGGGAGAACAAGCTGACTTGGAAACTTTCTGGATGTAGAATATGAGGCATGCCAGGACAAGTTGGTTGCAAATGACAGAAAGTCTATTCAAACTTATGCTTTTAAAAACAAACTGTTGGAATTTATTAACTTACATAACCAAAGGAAAAAGCAAAGATAACCTTAGAGATCCTGGATCGTGGCATGAAAAGCCATCAGAACTCTGGATTGAGTCCATGTCCCATCTCTGTGTGGCCACCTGTAGCCTTCCCTTTGCAGAGGGGATTATGGTCTATAGGTTGTCCCAAACTCATGTTCTAGTAGCATCATGTCTAGGGTAGCACCAGGTCCACTTTTGGAAACCCAAGAGAAAGACTCTGATCATTCCAACTTTAATCATATGCTTACTTCTCAGGTTATTGATTCCTATTTGAATGTGCGTCAGTTTCTGTCTTTTGTGAGACCTTCCCTGAATTGTCTAACAATTGTTAGTTGTCTGCATATCTTTGAGAGGGAGTGTCTAAAAACACAGTGGGAACTTCCATGCACTGCAGTAGAGCTTATTCACCATCAGCTTCACTAGAAGATTGATCTCGCTGGACCACTTTGTTGTAGAACCTCCCCTATCCATACATTCAGATCTTTCCCCTTGGGCTAGATGCCCAGAGAAGATTCTTCCAGTCTTTCTCTGGAAATGTCTAACTGCCTATGTTTTGAGACTAGAGTGATTAACTCATACTGGTTTGCTCAGTACTGTCCTAGTATTAAAACTGAATGTTCCCATCCTGGAAACACCCATAGTCTCAGCAAAACTGAGATATTGGACAGCTTATGCCACTCCTTTGGGAGCTAAGTGGGGAAAGAGGGTTGGGTGATCTCATCATCTTGTATGTACACATTCAAGTAACCCCACTGTTTTTGGTATGGTACCCCACCCTCAAATGTACCTAGTGTCCCTCAGTCTAGAGGCTTTCCTTTCACCCACTCCAAGAATAAATTCCAGTCTTCTGCTGGGTTGGGGAAGGTGGAATAAATCTGCAAATATGACCATTTCCTGAACAGACTGTAAACCAACCCCTTATTTAAGTCTCTATATCCAGAGGTGTATGGTGCCACCAATTCCAGAGTCTTTGGAGTTCTGTAGTGCATATCAAGTTGGTTATTATCTTTTCCCACCATTATTTAAATCTACCTTTTTGTGTCTGTTTATTACCTTACCACATATTTCTGCTTTCCAGAATACAAATTTTTATAGCTATTGTCAATTCTCCCATTTTCCTAATTTTTCTGAGTGTATAACTTTAAAAAATCCTTTTAGTAGGGTTTGGTGGGGTGGATAAAAGTAGTTGGGTATATTCAAAATGCCACATTTGTACTAGAGTCTTCAAGAATAATCCTTTCAAATACTTATCCAAGTATCTCAGTGCCTTGGGGAATATAAGTCTCAGAGCTTCCTCCTACCATCCACTGTGTGTCACTATCTTCTTACCATTTGAAAGCACAATTTCTAGACTTTCTAGTGTTAGCTTACTGATTTCCAACATGTCTTAAGACAATAAAAATCATGATACAGACTAAAACAATCACAACAGAGGCAAAAGTTGACAGCAATGAGAAATATCCTAAGACTTATTCTACTTGATTTGAATGGTACTTTATCTTAGTGACTACTTCCTATATTTATATATGTATATATGTAAACACACACATGAACCAGGAAGTTCTCTGAACCCTGTCTGTTCGGTTTTTTGAGGAAGCTTCATTGCATAGGTATGATTGATTAAGTCACTGGCCACTGGCCATTAATTCAACTCAAGCCCTTCTTCCCTCCCCAGAGATCAAGGGGCGGAACTGCAGGGTCCAACCATCTAATCATGTATTTGGTTCTTCTGGCAACCTACCAACTTTAGGTGCATCCAAAAGTCACCTCATCGATCTAACAAAAGACACCTTTATGGCTCTCATCAAAATTTCAAGTGTCTTAGGAGCTCTGTGTCAGAAAGAGATGGTGAAGACAAAATATATATTTCTTATTATAAATCACAATATCACAACTCTATATAGACAATATATGTATACAGATTCTGTGCTGTATGTATGGACTATATACCATATGTCTATATTTTTAACAAAATTGGATAACACTTTTGATAAGGAAAAATTCTGAGATGTCCTAAAATTAAGTGACATAAGGGCTGGAGAATGGGGGAGATAGACAGGGTAAGTCATCAGTCAATAGCTGAGGGCTGTAGGTGATCAGACACTCCAGTTCCCAGGTGAAGTCTTTTCAGCAATTATCAAGAAAGTCCCCAGAACCACTACATCCCTCTTGCGTGTGAACAGTGCCTGACCATTATCAACAACCAATCCATGAGCCTTCTCTGTGGACTAACCACCTATCCCTTGACTTTCCCTGCTTCATGTTAACCCATCTTCTTTATCGCCAGTGTAAATTTAAAGATTTTCTTTCCTTGAGATTCCTTATAAGGGTTCCCTGTTTCTTGAGTCTGGCAAACCAGTTTTTTCTATTAACCGGCCTTGCTGGTAAAGCTGAAACCCCCTGTCTTAGGACTGTCCTTTTTCTCGCTAGCATCTATAAAGTCTCAATAAACTCTTTATATCAGAGATCTCTCCATTTCTAGAGTTTTTGATTTGTCACTATGCCTAATATTCTGAGACTCACATTTTTACTTAATATATTGACTACATTTCCCCATGCCATGTTAATATATACAGCTATGCCAATTAAGTGTGCTCATAGTTGGGATACTATATTTTATTTAAATGTAGCTTAAATAAAAATCTTTATATAAATATCACTGTCTCCTTGATCATATATTTTAAAGATGGATTTTAAAAGAGAAATATCTCCAAAGTGTATGCATATTTCCTTTAAACTTTTTTTGTTGAAGTATAGTTGATATACAATCTTACATTGGTTTCAAGTATACAACACAGTGGTTCAGCATTTACCCACATTACTAAATCCTCACCCCCACTAGTGCAGTTACTATCTCAACATAGGAAGATGTTACAGAATCATTGACTATATTCTCCATGCTGTGGTACCATACCTGTGACTGACTTATATTATGACTGAGAATTTCTGTGCGCCTTTATCCCCCACACCCTTCCCACCTACCCATCCCAACCCCTCCTCCATGGTAACCACCAGTCCCTTCTCAGTGTCTATGAGCCTACTGCTGATTGTTCATTTTGTTTTGTTTTGTTTCTATACTCCACAAATAGGTGAAATTATATGGTATTTGTCTTTCTCCACCTGGCTTATTTCACTTAGCATAATACCCTCTAGGTCTATCCATGTTGTTGCAAATGGCAGATTTATTTCTTTCATGACTGAATAATATTCCATTGTATATATGTACTACATCTTTATCCATTCATCTATTGATGGACACTCGTTGCTTCCATATCTAGGCTATTGTAAATAATGCAGCAATAAACATAGGGGTGCATACCTTTCTGAATCAGGGATTTTGTATGTGAGTGGTTTTTTTTCAGGTAAATTACTAGAAGTGGAATTATTGGATTATATGGTATTCCTATTTTTAGATTTTTGAGGAACTCCATACTATTTTCCCCAGTGGCTGGCCCAATTTACATTCCTACCAACAGTGTAGGAGGGTTCCCATTTCTCCACATCCTTACCAACACTTGTTATTTATTATCTTTTGGTTAGTGGCCATTCTGAATAGTGTGAGGTGATATCTCATGTTGTTTTGATTTTCATTTCCCTTATGATTAGCATTGTGGAGCACCATTTCATGTGCCTAATGCCATCTGTATTTCTTCTTCAGAAAAATGTCTGTTCAGGTCCTATGCCCATTTTTTAATAAGGTGATTTGTTTTTCTGGTGTTGAGGCATATAAATTCTTTATATATTTTGGATGTTATCCCCTTACTGGATAAATCATTCACAAATATATTCTCTTATACTGTAAGTTGCCTTTTTGTTCTGCTGATATCCTTTGCTATACAGAAGCTTTGTAGTTTGATGTAGTCCCACTTATTCATTTTGATTTTGTTTCCCTTGCCCAAGGAGATATATCTAGGAAAAAATTGTTCATGCTTATGTTCAAGAGATTTTTGCCTTTTCTTCTAAGAGTTTTATGATTTCATGACTTCCATTTAGGTCTTTGATCCATTTCAAGCTTACTTTTCTGTATGGAGTTAGACAGTAGTCCAGTTTCATTCTCTTGTATGTAGCTGTCCAGTTTTCACAGCACAAGTTGTTGAAGAGGCTGTCTTTTCCCCATTGTTTATTCATGGCTCTTCTATCATATAGTAATTGATCATATATGTGTGGGTTTATATCTGGGCTCTCTAGTCTGTTCCAGTGATCTATGGGTCTATTCTTGTGCCAGTACCATACTGTTTTGATTACTACAGCTTTGCAGTATAGCTTGAAGTTAGGGAGCATAATACTCTCAGCTTCGTTCTTCTTTCTCAGGAGTGCTTTGGTTATTTGGGGTCTTTTGTTGGTTCCCTATGAATTTTAGGATTATTTGCTGTAGTTCACTGAAAAATGCCATTGGTATTTTGATAAGGATTACTTTGAATCTGTAAATTGCTTTGGGCAGGATGGTCATTTTGGCAATAGTAATTCTTCATATCGATAAACATGGGATAGTTTCCATTTATTGGTGTCTTTAATTTCTCTCATGAGTGTCTCATAGTTTTCAGAGAAGAGGTGTTTCACCTCCTTGGTTAGGATTATTCCTAGGTATTTTATTCTTTTTGATGCAATTATAAATGGAAATGTTTTCTGATTTCTCTTTCAGCTAGTTTGTTCTTAGTATACAGGAATGCAACAAATTTCTATGTATTAACTTTGTATCCTGCAACTTTGCTGAATCCAGTTATTAGTTCTAATAGTATTTTAGTGGAGTCCTTAGGGTTTTCTATATATAGTAGCATGTCATCTGCAAACAGTGACAGTTTAACTTCTTTCTTACCAATTTGGATGGCTTTTATCTCTTTATCTTGTCTGAGTGCCATGGCCAGGATATCCAATACTATGTTGAATAAGAGTGGTGAGAGTGGACATCCTTGTCTTGTTTCTGATCTTAGAGTAAAAGCTTTCAGCTTTTTGCCATTGAGTATGATGTTAGCTGTGGGCTTGTCATACATAACCTTTATTATATTGGGATGTGTTCCCTCTATACCCATTTTGTTGAGAGTTTTTATCATGAATGGATGTTGAATTCCATCAAGTGCTTTTTCAGCATCTTTTGAGATGACCATATGCTTTAAATCCTTTTTGTTAATGTGGTGTATCACATTGACTTATGAATGCATAGCTCTTTAAAATCAACAAAGTCTGCAAAATTTCTCTCCAAAACGTTGCACCAAGTTGAACTCTGTGGTCAAGAACATTGGCCAAACCCAGATGATTAAAATTGCTTGACTTAAAGAGTTTGTAAAACAGTCATCATTGACTGTCTTTGAAACACAATGAAATAGATGCCAGAAGTTCAAATGGCTGTGCAAGTGAGACACATGGTCCAAGAGGAAGCCAGGATAGAATGGCCTTGGTAGACACATAGCTTCAGGCCCACAGATGAGTAAAGGGGTGTCTTAGTTAGCTCTGGCTTCTATATCAAAATACCATAGACTAACATGAGAGAGAGAGAGAGAGACAGAGAGGGGGCGGGGAGGGAGGGAGAGAGAAAGAGAGAGAGAAAGGGAGAGAAAGGGAGAGAAAGGGAGAGAGGGAGAGAGGGAGAGGGAGAGGGAGAGAGAGAGAGAGAGAGAGAGAGAGAAGCCAGCTCTCCAGTGTTTCTTCTTATAAAGGCACTAATTCCATCATGAAGCCCCCACCTTCATGACCTCACAGAAACCTAATCAACTCCTGAAGTCTCCATCTCCAAATGTCGTCACATCAGGGGTTAGAGCTTTAAAATGTGAATTTTATGAAGACACAAACATTCAGTCCACAACAAGGGGTGAGATGCTGAGATTAAACATTCAGAAATACATACATACATACATAAAAAACATTCAGAGAAGGAGAAATGATCTGTGAATGAGCCAGGACAGGCTACTAGTTCAGTTTTAAGGGGCCAGGTGTCTCACCTGAGGGTTTCAGCCCTGGGCAAATTCACTCTGGATTTGGTGAGACCAAAAAATGACAACCGAATGTTCTTGAGGTAAAAGGGTTTATACCCAGCTTTATTCTCATGGTGACAGGTCAAGCGCTAGAGTCCCGTCTGCCTTGGGGCAAGTCTGCAGGCAGCAAGCTGGTCGCTGCCTCTGGGCCTCTTCACAGACTCACGGCCCCAGAACACTGGGCTGAGCTCTCTATAGAGTCAGTAATAACTCATTTGCCCACAAGTGTGCAAGCAGGTGCCTGCAAGCAGACCAGGGTCAGGTGAGAATCCTGGCCTTGGAATTTCCATTTTTCTCTACACCAGGACAGCAATCAGGAACTCACCCCATGGCACACAGACAGGTGTCATATGGTTAGACAAGCAGAACGAAGGCCATACTGAGGACAGGAATGATTGTTATGAGGCTGAGCTTGGAGCCAAAGGCAGGAGGACAGCACAGACAGGCTTAGGTCAGAGGCAGCAGGAAGGGTTTGGTGGTTTCCGTGATCCACCACACTGAGACGAGCTCTCTTTGGCAAAGGATGTAGCTCCAGGAGAAAGAGCTGGGAGTGGCAGGAGTCTGACTCCACTAGGAGCACAGACCCCAACCCACTCTGCACAGGATTCCCATGTTGGCCCCTCTGAGATCAGGCACCACCAGGGGTCACTTGTGAACGACTCAAGGCCTGGGGCCATCAGCACGGACTCATTTGCTGGATATAGGTTCTTTCTAATGCAGCATTTTACAAAGATCCTGACTCATATCTGATTTTTCAGGAAGAAAAATGAGTCATTTGTAGAATTTCTAGACACTGTGCTCATTACATCACACCACATCTAGATTCTCACCTTCTGTCCAAAAGCCATTTTTAGGGTAGAAATACTGAGAGTTCTGCAAAAATATACATAAACAACTGAAACTGAAAGATTGGGAGAAGGGATTTAAAGAAGGAAGATCAAAGGAAGCACTTTTCTGCCTTCAAATATTTTAAGACATCATGAGGGCAGTTTGCAGAATTGGCAAGAAAGCAGACTTTGATATCTACCAGAAAAAAGACCTTTGTGGCAATAGAGCTATCCAACAGTGGCACAGAAGTCACACATTTCCTGTGACTAAAAGTGATCAAAAATGAGGAGCCCACGTTTCGTTCACCATTCCTGCCTTGCATATACACCGGATATAGTGGACACCTGCTCTGTTCTCTATAACAGCACTTCTCAAACTTAATAGGCAATGAACCACCTGGGAATTACTAAAATGCAGACTGACGCAGGAGGTCTGGGGCAGGACCTGAGATTCCGCATGTCAAACAAGCTCCTAGGTGATGCAGACGCTGCTGGTCTGTGGATCACATCTTGAATGACAAGGCCCTGTGGCTGAGGCCCTCAGACTTGGCAGACCACTGAAATCACCTAGGGGAGGGAACTCTAGAAAAAATACTGATGGTTGGGTCTATCACTCAGAGAGTTTAATTAGCATGGCATGTGTCCTGGGCATTAGGAGTTTTCAAAGCTCTCCAAGTGGTCCTCGTACACAGATAACTTTAAGAACCACTGCTCTATGGCCTTTAAAAATCCTTCAACACTGTCTCAGAGACCACTTCTGCAAAGACCTTTTAATTGGGACATAATTATGTAGGCTTGGTCAGGTCTTCTTACTCACGCATAGTTAACATTGGATCAACATTTTGGAGGAAATATTTGTAGTAGTTATTAATTCTCATGATTTGTGAGAATTATGGTCTCATAATTAGACCATTAAATGCTTCAAGTCTCTTCTACATCTAAGATAAGAGACAACTGCCGTGATTCAAAACATCCTTTGGCAGTACATTCATTTGACCACAAGGTGGTGATAAAGCAACAAAATTCGATAATCATAAATGCCTCAGAAAGTATCATTCCATACTTAGGAATGATAAACAGTTGCAGTGTATGTATAGTTCCCAACTGAGAGGCGACTGGCCAGACTTCTTTGAGAATCTAACAAGTATAAACAAACGTACACTTACAAATGTGAATACAATTTTAGGCAGTTCACAGACCCTGAAATTAAACTGGACAGCCAAGACTAAAAATGACTTACCCCTTTGAGCTCCTCTCCTTTAGTACATAGAGACTCTACCACTCCCACCTGCATCTTTCTCAGCAGCAGACCCTAACTCTTAGGGGAAGTGGAAGAAATCAGGCCCCATTCTGCCAATCTGCATAATCCACTCCCACCTTCCTTCCATCTACATCTAATGAGGTGCCTTTCTTTTTACTGAAATACTCCATCGGTGATCCTGATCCATTGCCCTGGCCTCCACCAAGTTCATCGTCCCTATACTTTAAGCTCTCTTATTTTTGCTTGTAAAAAAAAAAACTAATTTTCTGAGTTCAAAAGCAGATACGGTTCTTATTTTTAAACATACAGAAAAGCAAATGGCATAATATAAAAATATCCATGAATCTCATAAACTTGTTTTTCTTCCATATTACTGGTGATTTTATATACCTTCTGTGACTATAAAAATAAAATCACATTATGCAAACTGTTTTATGACCTATTTAATTTAACATCTCTTAATCACCATACATTTCACCTACAGATGTTTCTTAACCAGAGATGTTCATTTGATTCATCTATAGGCATATTTAAGAGTATATATGCCTAGATGCCAATTCCAAAGATTCTTATTTACCAGGTTTGGTGTGAGGCCTGGAAATCTGTATGTTTAGGAAAACCTCACTTGAGATTTTGAAGTATAATACTGGGAACATAGTTTTAATTCAGTTTTACTGAGTTACATTTACATACAATACAGTGCATGTGTTCTAAGATAAACATTGCAATATGTTTTGACAAGTTTATATGCCTCTGCAATCACCAAAACAAGTAAGATATAAGATATTTCCATCACTCCAAAAAACTTCCATCACTCCAAAAAATTTGTCCCCTTGCCAAACAGTTACCCCAGTTTCAGCTCCAAGCAACAACTGATCTCCTTCCTGTTACTGTAGATTAAATTTGCCGTTCCTACACATTCATGTAATTGTAATTAGACAATGTGTATTCTTTTGTACTTGGGTTCTTTTGATCAGTACTGTTTTTCAGATTCAGCCATTGTTGTATGCATTGACAGTGCATGCCTTTTTGAGTAGTATACCAAGACACAGATGTACTGAAATGTACCTATCCATTCACCTGTCAATGGACATGTGGGTTGTTTCCAGCCTTTGGCCATTACAAATAAAACTGCTATGATTATTCACATACAAGTTATCTCTCTTTGTAAATATCCAGGTACAGAAAGCCTGGGTCATGTGGTGACTGTGTTCCCCTTTACTTGGCAATTTTCTGGCTTCATGCCCTTAGGAGACTAACTTTACCTCTCTTAACCTTAATCGTCAGATGGGATTACGAACCCAGAAGTATAAGCCATTGGATGGCCCCAGGATTCTCTATCACAGACTATTAATAGGGAATATTTAGAATAATAAATATAAGTTGGCTTTTTATAAATGCCAAAAATTGGGATGGTAACATGTTTTTTATGAGTAGACGTAACTGTAATTTAGCAGCAAAAGCATTACTGAATAACCAAAGGCCTAATATTAGGATAAATATAAGCAAGGAGGGACCTGTTAGGGATGATAAGGCAATCTGGGCAAACGAGCAGAATATGGCATTAGAACTGTGGCCACAGACCCAGTGATGATCCCTGGAAAGCCACATGGCCTCTGGCTCTCAACCTCTTCCCACCTGTTGGCATATGGCCCCCACCCCTACAGTAAGAGGCCTCATTCCTTTACAATCATACTGTTTCCCACTGCTGGATGAATGGGTAAATACGTTCTTTCCTCAGGATTTGTTGTTGCTGCTGGTTGTCAGTTCTATTTGTTAATTGACTTTTCTAAACTACAGTTTAAAAGACTGTACTCTTGGTCATGTGTGATCACCGGAGTCTTTGAAGGCATTGGTGTTTTGCGTTGCTTTTGTGGACGCACGGACTTTTGTCGGAACCATTGCCATTCTTGCTGATGTCCTCCCATAATTACTTTTTAATTTTACTTCTTACTGGTGAACATTTCATAAATGTTTATGATATACTCTATATCTAAGAATTCTAATATTTATTTTCCTGCTAAGCCTGTCATTTGTTCTGACTTTGTTAGGGGTGGCTTGTTTTATTCTATATTTGGTGTTTCTTTTATTGTGAATTTATATTTGGCTGAACCTAACTTGTGAGAATGTTGAGAGGTGAGAGTTGATGATGACTTACTCTTGATGAATAATAGCAGTTTGCCCTTTTTTCCAGACCACATAGGCAGTATAAATTCAAAATATGGAGCTGAGAACTAGCTTATGGTTTCAATTTCTTAGGGGGAACTATTATATTTTTAACAATTTTTTTCCACATGGTGCTGCAGGTAGTCATACTGGTTTTGTTGTGGGCTTTCTTCACTGCCAGTTTTTTTTCTAGCCCAAGGTGCTTCAGGGGTTCCAGATGTGTGGCAACTTCAAGTTCATCTCCTCCACTGTATGTAGATTCAGGCAAGGCCCAGTCTTCTATCCCTGCTAGCATTAATCCTCAGAACTATATGTTCCTTGTATGGGTGTTCCCAGCAAGGTGGCCACAGCTTCCATGTTTTTGATCATCCTGGTTTCATTTCATTGTTGTTTTGACCCTTAAGGATTCTCTTATTCTTAAGAGAGCCATGATGCAGTTAAAATAATGTGCCTTTGAGTTTATCCAAATACATAGGTGCTTTGCTTCAGGAATTTTTCAGAATATAGTCCACTACATATCCAGGAGCAGAATTCCATGAGTCAGTATTCTTGCTCTTGAACTCTTATAGACATTTAACTATTAAATTGATGGATCTGAACTTGTTTCTCAGCTCTGCCACTTCCCACCTCTGGAGTGCTCTTGGGAAGTCAGATGACCTTCAATTTCCCAATTGGTGGACTAGATACAATAATACCCCTAAAATAATATAAAGTTGTTGCAGTGATTAGTGTCATGGTGAAAAGCCCTTCACAAAGGGCCCAGCATATAAATCTTAATTCACTCCTTGAAACATTTTAACCATTTTTACTTTTACTGTTAAAGATGTGACCTTTTGTAACCTAGTTCTTATAAACCTTTCATAGCCTAGTTCTTGAGCTCTGGAATGGAAATCAGGTTTTTTGGAAGTATTTGAGAGAATGAATGGCAAGTACAGAGCACAGTCCCTGACATATAGGGAGCACCCAACAAATAGTAAAAATTGTAATTTATAAGAACTACGAAGAAATCAACAGGCTATACACAAAGCTTGTTTGTTGCAATGATTTATTAAGTATTCAGTTGACAAAGAAGATGACATTTTGTCACATTTAAAAAAAGCTTGGAGAGATTTGATGAGTAGGGTTCAATACAGTAATACCTTCATAAAACTCCATCTAGGTCTTCCACCCTGACCCCCTCCCTTTCCTTGGCTCTTGGAATGCTCTCAGTTGCATAAGTTAACATTAGAATACAATCATCTTCTTCTACTAATAAAGGAATTCTGGGACTGAGGAGCAAGAGCCTTTTTTTTCCACAACATAAGTTTTGAAGGGAACAAATTATTCACTGCACATTTGAAATAAAATATATTTTTTAGATGTGTGTAACACTGCATATTATAACTGTATCCTTTGATGTATTGGGTTGGTTATAAATTTTTTTCATTACTAGGTTATATAAATTATTATATTTTATTGGCTGTGGTTGATTGGCTTTGTGGGTACCTTTCATCTCTGGAGAATTAGGCTTTATTATGTCTTCACATGAGATTTTTCTGAATTGTTTCTAAACTGAAGTTACTCCCTGGCTGTTTCCACTTCCTGATTACAGATTAGGACACCTGTATCCTAGTTTCATTTCTGCCACGATTAGCTGCCTTACTTGGAGTAAATTACTTGCCTTCTCTCTCTCTTTTTGAGTCTCAGTTCTCTTATTAATCTAGTGAATGAAGTTAGAGTAAGTGATCTGTAATCTCCATTCCAGCTCTATTGTTATATGATTCTCTACCTTGAAGGTGGTGTAATACTTAGCATGTAAAATACGTATCTTAAAATACTAAGACTGAGAAAACGCCAAGTTGTAAGAAATATAAAGTACTTCATATAGGGCTTGAATTCAAGGCATTCGAGACAAGGAACACATATCAAAAAAAAAAAAAAGAGGGAAAAAATCGAAAAAGTAGAGAATGAGTTCCAGAGGTGATTATGTCACCTCGGAGGGGAGGTTGAAAGCCAGGACTCCTCTATCTGGTGTAACACCTCCTCAAAGCAAGTGAAAGGGCTGCATCCTCTGATTAACCGGGATAAGGAATCTTCAGTAAGCAATCTGAGCTGGGCTTTGGTGGGGTGGCCTCCAAACATCATTAGCAGCAGTCAACTGGGGACTTAATTAGGTGGGTCTGAATGCCACAGGAAGATCCAGGGTCTGCTTGGGTCAATAGTGCGCAAGGACCAAATAAAAGGGGCTCGTGCTGGGCCTGACGCCAGATTTACCTTCGAGGTGGAAAAGAACATTAGTTGAAAGGGCACGTACAGTTCGAGGGGAAGAAGAACCTGCGTTCTTGGCGCCTTTAGGACGCTCCTGAGAGGAAGTCAGGGCAGGGCAGAGACGCAGAACAGGCTCCCCTTCCAGACGGAACCCCGACCAGTCTACACAAGGCATCTCCCTCTCTAGAGATTCTTGATGCTTATAACGAGAAAAAGTTAGAGCGAACGTCTACTCAGTCTTTAGCTTCCGAGGGGAAACAGAAAAGACATTCCTGCAGAAGAAAGGAGAGACAATGAACGTGAGCAGACGACATGCGCAACAACAAACCGAAATTACCTCCTCCTGCGCCGCTCAGCCTACGGAACTAAGCAGTGGTCAGTTCCCAGCGCGTAGGAGGAACCGGGCGGGTCGAGCGCGGGCTCTCCACCAACCAGAAGCGTAGAAAATGTTCCAGAGACATTGATTGGCTCGATTGGGCGGCGCGCTCCCGGCTCTAGAGCAGTGGATGGCTGTAGCGTTGCCTTGGCGACATCACGCACAGGCGCAGTGCGCTTCTGTAGAGGCCCGGTGGCTGCTAGGCAACGGGAAACTTCCCATTAGAGAGTCAACTTTTTACTCCTAGACTTGGCTTTTCTCTGTCTCCGGAGACCCTCGGGAGCGGTGGCTGCGACGGCGGCTGCCCTAGTCTGACTTGGTGAGTCCTGAGGAATTGAGCTGAAACTCAAGCGTGGCTTTCCGAGAACACGAAGGGCTTATAGAGGCAGAGAAATTCGATGGGAAGGCATTTTAGTGATTACGTACTACCTACTTTAGAGGGGCAGAAGTGAGGAATAAAGATGTCAAGAGACTTCTTCAAGATCTACATGGTCAGATCTAGACCTGCACGATTCACCGTGGTGGCCACTAGCCGCATGTGGCTAGTCAGAATTGAGATGCGCTCTCAAGACGTAGTAACAGAAGAAAAGAATACCACATTAATAGGTTTTATTTTTATTACATGTTGAAGTGATAGTATTTTGGAATATGTTAAAGCACATTATTAAAATTCATTTGTTCTTTTTTGTGATTTTTTAAATATAATTTATTTTATTATCATTAATCTACAATTACATGTGCAATATTATGGTTATTAAACTACCCCTTCATCAGGACCCCCCCCCCAACCCCATTACAGTCACTGTCCATCAGCGTAGTGAGATGCTATAGAATCACTGCTTGTCTTCTCTGAGTTGTACTGCCCTCCCCGTGCCCCCACCAACATTACATCTGCTAATCGTAATGCCCCTTTTTCCCTCTTATCCCTCCCTTCCAGCCCATTTTCCCCAGTCCCTTTCCCTTTGGTAACTATTAGTCCGTTCTTGGGTTCTGTGAGTCTGCTGCTGTTTTGTTCCTTCAGTATTTTTTCTTTGTTCTTA